>OMNZ01085055.1:0-10919 GCA_900303255.1 Lesueurigobius sanzi
CTAAATCCAATAGAAAATCTGTGGAAAGACCTGAAAACTGCTGTTCACAAACACTCTCCATCTAATTTGACAGAGCTTGAGTTGTTTTGTAAAGAGGAATGGGCTAAACTTTCTGTCTCTAGATGTGCAAATCTTGTAGAGTCATATCCCAAAAGACTTGCTGCTGTTATTGCAGCAAAAGGGGGTTCCACAAAGTATTAACTCATGCTGTATGAATACTTGTGCATGCCAGACTTTTCGGTTTTCTATTTTTTGAAAAATAACAGAATCATGTATCATTTTACTTTCACTTCACAGTTGTCTGTTACTTGTGTGTGAACTTTCAGTAAAAAAATCTAAATAAAATATTTATGTTTATGGTTGTAAACATGACAAAATGTGCAAAAGTTCAAGGTGTATTAGTACTTACGAGAGGCACTGTATATTCACAAAACCAGCACTCTAATAGGTTGAGCCCAGCGCAACCTAAAAGAGTTTAATACCAAGGTGGAGGACAGCTCACCATCTTAGAAGCTGGAGAATAACTGTCAATATGCAGATGCTGATTTGAGCTGATCTATGAGCCACAAGATTAGAAGCCACACGAGCTTTACTCAGTGTGTATTTTATGTCTTGTTCAAAAACAAGACCCACAGAGTAACATTGACCCTTTCCCTCCATTTTAGGTTATAACTTCAAACTGTTTAATGTTCTGAATGCAACACTGCTTTAGGACGGGTGAAGAAAAGTGATCACGCTCATGCGCTTTCTGGTCAAAAATGACACCTCTATATGTCATCTAGCATCAGACTACAGAATTGTTGTAGTAATTGTCTCTGTTCATAAATGGGATCAGAGCCAAACTCATAATTGAGACATCGGCAAAAACGTGGTCAAAATCTTGCGAGGGACACACTTGGAGCTGACACTTCAAGGGTAAGACAAGCACGGCTAATCAAACCTTCCCTCTGGAGGGCAACTCGATAGACCGCAAATACCGGGGAGCCGTTAAACCAAGTGTGGGCAAACTTTCAAGCAAGTACAATTTTCAAATAAAGACCTTAATCATTTACATACACATAGCAAAAGCAACGAAATGGAAGCAGTTACGCATTACATTTTGTTGGTGCTGTTCACCCCTTTTAGTCATTTGCATATTGGGTTTCGGTCATGTTTCATGAGCCGGATTAAAGAGCTAACCCTGGCCTTAGTTTGCCCATTAAACACATGTCCTCAAAAACTGTTTAAGTGGCAAATTCCCTATGGTGGCAATCAGGATGTAGCCTGTGTTTTGACCCTGTGCTCAAGCAATGTTTCTGAGCGGCACTTTCAAAGATTGATGTAAATAAGATGACCTTTATTGGCAAACACCTCAGACTAATTCCAAATCTCTCCACCATAGCATCCTAATAAGCGGATAAGAGTGTATGTACTGTATATGTGTCATCCGACACATCCAACAACGGTCGCAAAATGAATCCGTATGAAGCAGAACAGCTTGTACCTGTGGAGTCACAGGGCAACTCATAATTACACAGAGAAATATCTAAATCACAGTCAAGGCAAATTGCCTTGTCAGACAAATCTATTGTTTCCAATTAAAAAGATAGATAACTACTGCCTAAAACTGTACGTAACATTCATTTTAGAAGATTTCCTCCAGGCTAAAAGATATATGACAAAGTTTATGACATGAAGAAAAATGGAGCATCTTATTAGCGATGCAAATCTTCCATCATCATGCTCATTTTTTACTAGTTTAGCACAATTCCATTGTCCACGTCAGCATTATTGCTTAGCTGGTCAAAATTGATTCAACCCTTGCTCGTTGAAGTCTACAATAAAAAAAAACTTTGCATAGACAATGTTAGATAACGGAGAGCAGCGCTCCAGCAAAAGAGGGCATTAATGATTCAGAAAGACCCATTAACAATATGCTTGTTTAATTCACAGGCACTCTTTGTTCAAGGAGTTATGCAACAAATGTCTGGAGAGCACAGCCATATAAACCACTTGTAAATTATTGATGCAATAAAGCACACAACATCTGATAAGACTGTAGCTAGACACATGGGTTCAATCAGTAGGAATTGGACCCCCAAAAAATGAATGAATGTGTTGAAATGGAGCGTCCCATACAGAGATCCCTTCCTCTTACCCCAGACTCTCATTGTACTCTTCAGGATAGGGCAGCTCCCTCTCCGGACTGTCCATCACGGCGTCCAGCAGGTAGGGGTTCCCGGGCAGGTCTCCGTTCACCTCGGGGTACGTGCCCGTGGTTGGCGGGACAATGCTCTCCACGGTGAGGTGCTCGGCTTCGGTGAGCTCCTCCTCCATCCTCAGCCTGCGAAGGGTCCGGCGGTGGCAGCAATGACTTCCAACCAAATTGTCCACATCAGCGTCGGGGCGTCCGCGGCAGCTCAGTATGTGCCAGCAGCAGCGGCGGCAGGTACAGCAGCTCTCCTCTTCACACTATAAGCTCTGCCCTCCCTCCCTCCTTCCTTCCTTCCTCCTCTCTCTCACACACATGGGGACAGTAGCAGTGGGCTTATTAGTGTGTCCCAAAGATACGCTCGGGCTTGGCTGCCGCTGGCCAAATTCCATTGTCAATACACACACGCGCGACTACAGACAAGCACTGTGTCAATATTAAAGGGTCATACACAGCCAGGTGAGAAGCAAAGAGAGCGTGCAGCCATGAGGGAGGAGAAGGATCGATGTGGCAGCAAATGAGCTGTGAAGTTATTTCATGAAGTTACACATTTGTTTTGAATATGCAACAAAATCTGGTCATTATCATGCAAACAATAGTCTGGGCGATGTTGCAGTCCACTTGGGAGAAAACTTGGCATTTTTACTCCTGATCGAGTGATATGTGATCAATGTCATTGTGATGCAGATTGGGGTTCTGTGACACTTCAGAAATGTTTAGAATTTAGGCAGATGGTGCATTTAAGACCTTTTGATCTGATACATATCTCTGAATCATAGCCTGAACAAAGAACATTGGTGCAGTCATCATTTATTTTATTACCACCGGGGACTGTCAAGCTTAAAATGGATTTGACTATAAGCCTGTGTTTATATCACAGCGAGAATGAGACAACACTGCCACCTTACAGGAGGGAGAGAACTTTTTATAGGCTGTGTAATAGTGGCACACAGAAACCTCAACATCAATGTTGTCAAGTAATGATGTACTATTTGTAGTACTAAACATATATGGACTGGATATGACTTGTTTGACAGCAGTAATCAATGCCCGTCATACAAATGATTCAGTCAGACCATCACAGGTCAGCACCACAGAGGTGTGGACAGCTCCTGCGTGCGCCCTCGTGTGGCCCCAGCCCTGCAGGAGACCAGGGGTGATAGTGGGGGCCAGGTGGCAGCGGGGGACAGCGTAGCTCCTTCTTACATGTTTTACCAAGGCAAACAGAAATAACAACAGATAAACAGTAAGTCACTTGCTCACATCCCAATGAGTCTAAACAAAACATTACAATGATGCTCATTATATATATATTTTTAACTAAAGGTAGCTTATATACACATTTTTCTCCTCACAATCAGCAGCACAATGCCTTTTGTGTGCACAATGCAGTAAAAAGTTCCGCAGACACCGCCTGTGCACGAACTAACAACAGGTGTGAGCCCTGGATGCGCACGTTCTCTGAACTCCACATACAGCCTGTTGTTGCTTAATATTGAGTGACCTTTTAGCCGACTATAATGATGTCATTAATGCCACGTACCTTTGAGGATGTGCAGATCAGTGATTTCTGTCAATATCCACGCTGTAAAAGATCCGCACTTGACTCTACCAGTCGATGCGTGTCAAAGAGACTTATTCCTTATTCTGGAATCGCAGCGCGTCGATTTGTTCCCATTGTAAATCAATAAAACGCGGGTGCCTCGTGGGTCGCTTCTTAATGAAGTCTAGAGAGCGACTCCCTTAGTCTCACTTTAAACAAACTCTAGTCGGCATTAGCCATCAGCCGAACCAAATGATAAAAGTTTGATGAAGGTCCATAGAGTTATATATTGCCAAAGGCGCGCGCAGGTGTCTCTTCAGTCTGATTGATAGGAGCAGTGGATCTCGGGCGTGTGTGTGTGCAGCGGAGTCAGAGCGATCCCATTGGCTGCTTCTGTTTCCTAGAGCTTTACTGTGACGGGTCTAGAGGAGATAGCGCATTCATTCAGTGCACTTCCTCAGGTCTCCACACTGAAGAAGTCAGGCTACCCATGGGCTACCTGCGGAAAGTTCAACTTGGCAGCCTGCCTTTTCCGCTCACAACATCTACCAAAATAAAAGCCCTTTCGTACACAATGTGAATAGCTCTAAATTACACATTATTATTAAATTAAAATATTATTATGTAAAAAAAGAAAAGAAAGAAAGAAAGAAAGAAAAAAAAATCCTCCGAATTCAAAAGCATCATGGACATTTTCATTACAATTTCACATATCTTATTTCTGAAAACATATCTGTGTAACCTATCTGATAATTGTCTGAAGTTCACAAAACTAAACCACTCAAAAATAAGTACACAAGTAGAAATAGCTTCAATTTGTGAACACTGATTGTTGACTGGCAGGCGGAGAATACACATGCACAGTACACAGGCTGAGTACTGTGTTGTTGAAAAGATGTGATTTCTTTGGAGTGTGGAGAGGTACTATTTCTGCCCCCACTGCTTTCTTTATTCTTATTCCTGCCAATCTGATCCACTAATAGCCAGAGCAGGACACAGAGCCTAATGTGCACTCTTAAGCCAGGGGTCTCTCACTAAAGCCACCCACTCTCCCCTGTCACGTGGAGACAGGCAGCCGCTGAACTGCACACTGGCTAAGCGGCCCACTGTGTTTGATTATATGCACCATTATGCACTATTTCCAGCAACAGTATGACAAAGCATATGTACAGGAAGTGAACAGAAATACACCCGTGCCATCTGTGACGGATAAAACAATTATTTGCACCATTTCATCAGAATCTATAGGTTAGCGCTCCATATGCTGTGGACTGCAGAGTATGTGCACAATGATTTACTGTGTAAATTCACAATGCAGAAGTAGACAGCTGCCAGACACAGTATGTGAACCCTGTGGAATTACAGTACATTTCTGAATAAATTGATGTGGTTTGATTTTCACCAATAAAAAGCAAGCTCAATTCAGTTTAATAAAAACAAAAAAACTTTGAGTTGTTTGTGAGGCTTTAGCTTAATCAGGTTGTGTTGATGAATTGTGCCGAAATGTACGGCTGCCCAATTCCACAGGGTTCACATACTTTTTCTAGCAGCTGTATTTATATGCTAATGTGCCCACTCTTAAGGGGAGACACAAGGCAAAAGTCAATATTTTCAATTTTCTGATTTTGACATAATCTCTTAAAATATAAACTTTTTGTTTGTTGTTTGTTCGCATGGGGTTTTAAATGCAGCTCTGGGATAAAATTAAGTGACCACTGCAAAATGAGTTTTTATGATTACTATTTATAGGTATGTGTGAGTAAAATAAATATTTTAGTTTCAATACCTCATTAAGTAGTATGAGGTCTGCTTGTGTTGGAATTGGAATGGCTGTCATGTGGAGATGCTGATTTCAGAAAAAATTGAAGTGGTCTGTGGTGGTAAACTTTGATATATTATAATGTTGATGTAATTAATATATTAGTTCCTACATGTGTCTAATTAGAGGGGCTTAGAGAGGCCTCCTCTGAACACATGCAGCTGGGGCAGAATGTCATAGTCTATTAACTGGTAACTCATACAAGGCTAAATCGCCTCTTCATAAACAATATATATTTAGGATAGATACAGGTCACACCGTCCTGGGACAAATAGATTGGGGAGAAACAATCTGTACAGTAACTTCCTATCAGCTGTTAGCAATCTGGACTATAATGATTTACACTAAGCCTCTGATGCCTTTTGTCGTATCTGTCTTTGAGGTATTGTCTTAAATATGTGGTCCTGCTCTGTCCTCATCAGAGCGTCATTGATACACTGTGCTGCATGTACTGTGTGTGTAACTGTCTCTCCACATGCGCATGTGTAATAAAAACACACTGATTCTTGACAACATTCTCTTGGTTATTTTCTATACTCCACTTAGGAAATTCCAGAACAGGTCTCTTAATTTTTTTCAGAGCTCTATATTTCCTTCCCTGATTTATTGAGTTTTGAACCCCAAAATACAAGGCAAAATTAGAATCTTTACAGATTTATTCACTAATAAGTATTTTATTGTTTGTTTTGTTTATTTGCTTGGGACAGTGCATGGACATGAGAATGCATGTAAACATGCCACTCCGGATTATAGCCTTGGGCTAATTTCCATCCGTTGTCCCACATTCGCACTCACAAACTCACTCTCATTCATCCTGATCTATTGTACATGTTTTTAGTGATAGGGGAAACCGGAGCACCCAGAGGAAAGCTACACAGACACGAGGAGAACATGCAAAATCCACTGGCAACCTGGGACATTCTATGAAGCACGACCTTGCACCACACTGCAAAAAGTGATCTCTTGATAAGTTAAATTTGCTTGAATTCAAAATATTTGACTTTATTTTGAGTATTTTTGAATTGCCAAGTAAAATTATCTGTCAATGGAACAAGGATTTTTGCACTAAAAATAAGAAAAAGCATATAGTTTCAAGAAAATGTAGATTTATTATCTAATTTTAAGAGCAAGAACTTGTTTTTAGTGCAAAAATCCTTGTTCCATTGGCAGATAATTTTACTTATCAAGTCAGAATAAGGTAAAATATTCTGAATTCAAGCAAATATAACTTATCAAGAGGTCACTTTTTGCAGTGCACCAAAGCCTAAACAAGATATCCAACCTCTGGTTTTATTCATTATTTAAATTCTGTTGCACAAAAATACACAAATTTTGCCAATTTTTACACATACAATTCCTTTTTCTTTCATATGAAAACATAAAATCATGGAAAACTTGTAATACTTTTTTTCTTCATCTTTTTGCCAATAATGCAGCAAAAGTTTCAAATTGATGTCACTCTATTAAAAATGTCTCCCTATTCGCCTGCAATGTCTCGCCTAAAACGTTACTGCAGATGTAAGATACAGTTTGTTGACCACTTTTGCCCATAGAGTCATGTTAAAACTTGATCATAGTCTTTGCTGTCGGGACCTTTAGTAGCCAGCCAATCTAAATGGCTCCTATCTGTGATCTATTGTGTTTTGTTCACAGACACATGCCATTTCTTTTTCCTAATTTTCCCTTTTCATTCAAGGAGCTATTCTGATCAGCTACACAGACTCCAGCAACTATCGCGTTGTATCACATCGCAATCTGTGCCGGGCTCCTCACCAGTTCAGCGGTGCAAGGCTTATCAGCGGGCGGCGTGTGTGTAACTGTATGTTCTTGATAGAATGAGTCACACTGTCCTGACTCCGCTCTGCTGTGGCTTCATCACATGTTTTTCAATTACATTTCCAATTAAAGGCTTCGCTGATAGCACCTGACAGCTGCTGAGGACCACGGCAACAAATACAGCCCTTTTGTGCATTTGTGTAGTTCTCAATAATTTACAAGTCAATGGCGCAGCACCTAATCACATAATACAGTCCAGTGATAGGTAAAGAGAGAACACAGAATCAAATTAAAGTTGCATTTGCATGATTGCAGTAGGTTGTGTTCATGTTTTAGAATTCTATTTGAGTTGGAACAGGTGCCAATACAACTCTATAGGACAGAAACAGTTTTTGAAAGAAATTTACAAAAAGAACATTGATACATATTGTACTTGATCATTATTTGATAGTGATTGGATTCATAAACCTGCCATAGTATTCTTATGGTCCAAAGGCCTAACTATTCTATCATAAACATGTGTTTTAATATTGTCACCACTTCAGGACATCTTTATCAGAAAGTAATTTTGTTCATATGTGTTGTGAGAAGACTTTGAACTTTGTGACAGTTTTTGTTTCATGTGACTGTAGAGGAGCTGAGCAGCTCCTTCATTGACAGACTGAGACACCCTCAGTGCAAGAAGGAGCGCTACCACAGGTCCTTCATACCGACCGCTGTCAGACTGTACAATTCCACTGTATAGCTCTGTGTGCAATAACAATATTTTAATATTGCAACGACTCCTGTGTTTACCATAATGTCACTTCATCAATCAACCATATATTCATTCCTCTAGAGCAGGGGTCTCCAACCTTTTTTTTTTACCTTGTGAGCAACTTTTGTGTCCCAAAAATGGCAGCGAGGTACTTATACTTCAAAGAAACACGTGTAAGTAGACCTCTTGGACTGCCAAGATGATCATTCAATACAATAAAAGAAAATGACTAGTTTCTGGTTTATACTTTGCAATATTCACCTAAATGTTTGGAGATGTTTTGATCAGAATGACAGAAACTCATCTAAAATTTGACTCATGAAGCTGATGTAGAAATGTAGAAAGCCTTTGGTGAGCTACTTGGAAAGGGATGGCGAGCTACCGGTAGCTCCCGAGCTACTAGTTGGAGATCCCTGCTCTAGAGTTTATCTTATTTTTTTAATCCAGTGTACATAAGAGATGTCTATACAGTTTAGATGCTAAGAGACATTTATTTATATTTTACTCTAGTATTATTACCAGTTTGCAAACTTATTTTCTTCTTTGATGGCATATTGCCTGTGTGATCCTATCTTAAGAGTTGTTGTAACAAGTACATTTCTCCATTGTGAGACCAATAAAGAACTATCTTATCTTTTGTGGATTGGCCCAGGAATTACAGAAAAATTTGCAATAAACTAAGGCCAGAACTCTGCATTTTGACAGTAGTTACTGCCATAGACACTGTAGATGCCATAGATTCTCAGCCAATGGTTTCATTTGAGGATGAAATAGACAAATTCATCCTCAAATGTCACCTGCTAATCCTATAATTCTCAACTGATATGGCACCGGGACCAGTCAGTGTACAGTAAAGTACTTTGTATTTTTTGTAGATTTAAGCATTGAATAGGCCAGTAAAGTGGAAATCATGATAAAAACCTCAACAACTATCATTTTCTGTTGATAAATATTAAAAGATGCTGAAAATGGTTCTGAGACACACTGTTGGGTGGAACAAACAGCGGTATCACCATTTAAATTCAGGATAAGGTGAATTTCCCTTTGCCTGTGTTATGTCCCAACTATTACTATTGAATTAACTATAATTTTCTGTGGCATATTATTTTGCCTCCCACAATATCTATCTGCTCACACTTAACATAACTACTAGTACCGAAGTGTGATCGTAGTAGAAGTGAGAAAAAAAACTTGGCACAGAATAAAAAATAATCTGTGAAAGTGAAAAGTTTGTTGCTATACTTTCTTTTGCATATTTTCTTAGTAATTTCCATAAGTGCTTCCCTTTGTGCAGTGTTACACAAAGAACTGTTCTGGTTTACAAAAATGCATTGTACCATGCACAAAAGCGATTAGAATTTTGATTTATGAGAACCATTCATCACATCAGCATCTTTATCACAGACACTAGAGGGAGAGTCTGCCGCCGCTGACATATAGAAGATTATCTGCTATCTGAAATAGCTTCACCCACGGTCCAAAGCTTGGCATTTTCCTTAACATCAGTCGCTCTATGTAATCTATATTTAGTGCCCGGTCCAGAGTTTCTGCTGAGCCGCCTGAAAGTCTGCGCTCTATCACTCTTTAGCCGCATGTCGTGAACTTGGCGGTTACTGCAGGACTGGCACTAATAAAATAAAATAATAAATAAATAAATAAAAACACCTTGAAAGTAAACAGAACATATGATATTTAGGATTGTTATGGATGCTTTGCTGTACATGGCAAATGCTCGACAAAAGTCAAGATATATTGCATTATCACTGAAGTCTTCCATTTGACTAGTGAGAATATGTTTTGCTTCAAGTAGAATAAAATGCTTGATGAAGTTTTTGTTTTTTCCAATTTGGCCAAATTTTGGTCCCGATTTAGTCTTTGCTGTTTTGAGCTTGACACTAAACAAATTCCCCCTTTGAGCTGCCACCTTATCGTGGTGGGGGAATTTGCGTGAGGTCGAGAGGTACCGACTGGACATAGTCGGACTCGCCTCCACGCACGGCTTGGGCTCTGAAACCCATGTCCTGGAGAGAGGATGGACGCTCCATTTGTCTGGCGTTGCCCACGGTGAGAGGCGGCGAGCTGGGGTGGGCTTGCTCATTGCCCCCCAGCTCAGCCGCCACGTGTTGGAGTTCACCACAGTGAATGAGAGGGTCGCGTCCCTACGCCTTCGGGTTGGGGACAGGTCCCTTACCGTTGTCTCGGCCCACGGGCCGAACAGCAGTTTGGAGTACCCGACCTTCTTGGAGTCCCTGGGAGGGGTACTTGATAGTGCTCCGACTGGGGACTCCGTCGTTCTACTGGGGGACTTCAACGCCCACGTGGGCAACGACAGTGAGACCTGGAGGGGCATGATCGGGAAGAACGCCCCCCCGATCTGAACCCAAATGGTGTTCAGTTATTGGACTTCTGTGCTAGCCACAGTCTGTCCATAACGAACACCATGTTCAAGCACAAGGGTGTCCATATGTGCACGTGGCACCAGGACACCCTAGGCCGGAGGTCGATGATCGACTTTGTAGTTGTGTCATCTGATCTCCAGCCGCGTGTCTCGGACACTCGGGTGAAGAGATGGGCGGAGCTGTCAACCGATTACCACCTGGTGGTGAGTTGGATCCGTTGGCAGGAGAGGAAGCCGGTCAGACCTGGCAGACCTAAGCGTATCGTGAGGATCTGTTGGGAACGTCTGGCGGAACCTTCTGTCGGCAGTGTCTTCAACTCCCGATGCGGCCGCTCGCAGCTGTGGTCGCTAGGTCTCTGGCGCCTGCCGCGGCAGCAATCCCCGAAAGTAAGGGATGCCGTCAGGCTGAAGAAGGAGTTCTACCTGGCCTTGTTG
>OMNZ01085065.1:8060-22660 GCA_900303255.1 Lesueurigobius sanzi
GTACTAATTATAGGTACTTTTACTTTACTTATGTACATATTAGAGCCTGTATCTGTACTTTCTACTCCACTACAAATTTAAATGGGGTTAAAAGTAAAAGTACTTTATTTTCAAAGTGATGAACTGGTTTAGTCCCAGTTTAGACCTGGTTAAGTCCTGATTTAGACCTGGTTTAATGCCGGTTTAGACCTGGTTTAGTCCTGGTTTGGACCCGGTTTAGTCCCGGTTTAGTCCTTATTTCAACCTGGTCTAGTTAGTAAGGTTTTATTTAGAAGTGTTTTAGTCCCACTTTAGATCTGTTTTAGTCCTGGTTTAATCCTGATTTAGTCCTGATTTAGACCTGGTTTAGACCTGGTTTAGACGTAGTTTAGACCTGGCTTAAACTCTTAATAAAATACTTATACAGTGGATACTTTTATACTTCTACTCAACAATTTAATCTGATACTTTTAATTAAGTACGTTCTTGGTCCTGTATCTGCACTTTTACACAAGTAAGAATATCGAGTACTTCTTCCACCACTGGAATTGTACAAGGACAGTCACCTCCTAAATGAATGCTTCACAATCACCTCAACTCTCCCGTATTGTTGACACTGATGACCTTGATCAAATTAAAACAGAGATCTGTTTTTTTCATTTAAATCACCTGCTCAGTGCTCTCCTGTCTCCTGTATAGATAATATCATCTTGTCTACGTCGTGTTGACATTTTTACTTCAGTATTTGCTTACACATTTTGACACATGGGTTAATTGGACGGGACAAAACAGCACAAAAGTAAAGAGCAGAGAGACATGGGGCCAGGGGAAGCTTGGTGCTGCTGACATACCTGTTCCAGCATGATCTGTAGTCTCTCCGGCTCCAGGTCGATCACAAACTTCCTCTCCTGCCGCCGGTCCAGATCCTCCAACAGTCGCCTGTACGCCGCCTCGTTGAAGCTCTCCACACAGATCGCACTCACCTGTGAACGCCGACAAGAAGAGGTATGGCTAACACACCGTGGGGGATATGTGCCTTTGAACCGCGACAAGAAGCAATTAAGATTTAGGATCGGGTCATCCCTGTATGGTCAGCAGCTATGTGATGTGCTCAGTGAAAGTGGCCAGATCTCAAGGTTCTTGGACCACAGTTTTACGCTGATGAATTCTGGCATTGTCATCTTGATCAGTCCATTGAAAGATAACTGATGCCATGACGCCAGGATGACAAGCCGAGATCCAAATAAAGAATTAGCTGGATATGGTGCAAAACATGTGTTTACACTAATTGTTGGTTTAATCATTACAGCTTAAAGTATGGTCAAAACAATTCAGCAACAGGCATTTTAACAGAAATTTGTATTTTCTCAATATACTGTACCGTAAATTAGGGCTGGGCGAGATGGCCAAAGAAAAATTTGGCCATACCTTTAGTTTAAATCACGATTTCAATTCTATCACAATTCATGTGTATCATGTCTTTTAAAAGGCGACTAAAGCCATCTGCTTCTTCTTGGGTTTAGACCTGGTCTTGTCGTGGGTTAGTCTTGGTTAAGACCTGTTTAATCTAAGTTTCATTCCAGAGTTTTGACGTGCTTCCCTCATGGTTTAGTCCTGGTTTAATCCTGGTTCAGTCTGTGATATTGGCCAGGTTTAGACCTGATCCAGACCCAGTTTTCTCTTGTTTATGTCTGGTTTAGTCCTGGGTAATAACCGTTTCAGTCTCTGCTTTAGTCTGGTTTACTTCTTGGTTTAGTCCTGGTTTAATCCAGATTTGTGCCAATTGTCTGATTTTAGACATGGTTTAGGCCTAGTTTTCTCCTGGTTTGGTTCTGGTTTAGTCCTGACAGTAGAAGTAGTGAGTGGAGAAAGCATTGGTATTTGAGCTCAGAGCTGCGTTAAACATAAAAACCACTGAATCACGATACGACGATGTCACCAAAAAAGCAGATCATCGTGGAAATCAGATCACGATTAGATTTTTATCATCACATCGCCCAGCCCTACTGTAAATGTTGAAATAAATGGTTCCTCAGATAAGCTTGCGACACCACGGAAAGTGTTTCTGTGAACTAATATTGGTTCCAAGTTAATATTTAGTTGGCGGGCAGCTAAGAATTCAATGGTACGGTTTTGCCTCATACTACAGTTTGGGGCCTGTAGTAAGAGTATGAACTAAGGTGATTTTTTCTTTTTTTGTGGCTACACACAGTTTTAAATCTCAAAAGTACCAAAATCCTGCAGTGTGTGCCCAGGTTTAAAGGGACTTTATAATCTCATTGAAGGAGTTATAAAAGCCCTGACCTCCGTCTCAAAGTTTTCACATTTTAACATGAAACCATTTAACCTGGTTATTCACACAGCAGCTGACCTCAAACTTTGGGTACATAACGCTATTGAACATGCAGTATCCACCCAGCATGTGTTTCTTATGTGGATTTGCTTAGTCAAATGCAAGTGGCTTTTTCCTTTTGACTGGGCAGTGTCTGATCATTTTGAAATCAGTACGTGTTGCATTGTTTCATAGATGTGGTGAAGATGTGTTCAAACACAGGATTATAGCTGCCGTATTGTACGCGTGCAACCTGGCTTGACTCCAGAGTAAGAAGTGGTGCTGACCTGCCAGCCGTTCTGCCCTGCTCTCTCCATAATTGCCTGCAGTATTGCATAACCTGGACAAAAGAGGGGAAGGAGAAAGGGAAAAAGACGTTAGGCAGAAATTACACTGGGTAATAATAGAAGCCAAACAATTTAGAATAAATTAGTTTTGTTGCCTGGAATTAGACCTCGGTATTACAGCCTAAAACCATATCACAGGAAGCTGGTCGGATAAACGCTCATGTAATTGTCGTTTATGAGGAATACAAAAGAGCGGTTAGTCTTTCAACGCCTTACGTCTCCTTTTCAAGCTGGTAGACAGATGTATGTGTGTAACAATACATAATGTTATGCTAATTATAATAACTTAAAGAAAATGAAACAGCATTGTTCATATTGCACATCCAGGACACTCCCTCTTTCAATTACTACCTTCAAGGAGTAGGTACAGGTCCATTAAGACCAGGACAAACACATTTAAGAACAGTTTTTTATCCAAGTGCCACACTGAATGCTGTCAAATGTAACCAACCATAGGCATAATGTAACTGATGAGTGTTATGTGTCATGTGTTAATTGCCTTTTAACGTTTATTGACATATTTTTTGGAAGACACCAACTGGACTACAACATTTCCATTGTACTTAGATAGATTATTCATTCATATTGTCCTCATTAAGAACACAAGGAAGCAATATCAACTTCCCCTGTGGAAGTGAAGATTAATGAACACACAGAAGGACACAGAAGATGTAAATTAAAGTTACACCACGTAACATTTCACCCAATAGTTAGAATAAAATACTAGCATTTTATTTCACACATTTTAATCATCGAAAAATGCCTAAAAAATGAACAAACACCTGGCTTTGCTGTGAGCGGCTCACCTCCTAAGACCTGACCTGTGACTTTACTGGGAGCGGGGACGTCTCCAGCTCCAGCTAAAGGCAGCCAAATATGAGATTTAAATAGGTTAGGTCCTCATTGAAATCTATTCTTTGATTATCCACGGCAAAAAATATAGTTTCTGTGTGCAGCTGGTCATTAGGAGCATGTTTTGTATTTGCACATTTGTATTAAGAGAGTAGGGATGTCGAGATTAACCGGTAACATGGAAACAAAAGCTCACTGTAGGTCAATCGTGAGAATTTTAGGACCCAAGGTAAATCCTTTCTCATGACAATAGAATATGATTCTGCGCAATATGTGTCCAAACCATAGCCATGTTGTTTTTTTGGAATTCCATATAAGGTATGTGCGAATTAGCTTCTCTTTTAATGTTGAAAATATTAAAAGAGAAAGAACAGGATGGTGTAGTGCTTGGTAAGACAAGCACTTGGGGCCATATTAACAGCATTATTTCCAATAATGAGTTAAAGAGGGGCCAAAAGGTTTACATGCAAGTCAATGGGCACTTCCGGCGTCCGAAAACTATCCCTGTATGCTAGCGAGCTTCGACCAGAGCTAGTCAATTAGCTCTCCATCAATATGTCTATGCTCTATGGACCAAACGCAACGCAAAAGCTGAAGAAATGGCATCCAGTGTTCCACTAAAAATACATGAAAGTCAGCGACAGGCTAAATAATCCAATGTGCAGAGCGGAAATCTTATCCATCTTTGCTGATAAAAGAAGTGCCTGATATGTCACAATAAAATACCAATAAAAACCAAAAGTGAAGCTGCAAGCACATGGAAATCAGCTATTCATCTTTCTTTTCCCTCATAGGCTGAATGTTCAATAGGTTTTTAACTAAATCAACAATTAAACAAATTATAAAAAATATAGATATAACTCCTTGTCTCTGTTTTGTGAAAGTTTGGACAGTACTTTTTGTAAGATTTTGAGAAATTCTCTGTACTTTCTTCCTTAATTCCCTGTATGATTTGTATTTGTGGATCTGGCGAGTGGCGAGCTCCACAGTGTTCACAATCCTTCATTGGCATTTTATTTCATAGATATTTAATTACATGTATGTGCTCCGGGTCGTCAAATTAACCAGAGTAACACCAAGCAATACTGGACAGCTGACCTCTTCTTAATACACCAATTCTATCTAGGCTTACAACTTTATAATGATACAGGCACTTCATCAAAGGGAAGGATTGCAAGTGAATATCTCAGACTATTAGCCACGCAGATTGACACTATTAATCGTGGCATTTTATTGAAAATGAAAGCGCCACGGTCTCCCTTTTTAGCGGTGAACTTTCGGGGTACCTCATCTGGGAGTTTTTTGGGAGGTTATTAATTTCAGGCTGCAAGGGGAAAAAAACGTAAAAAAGCTGTCTGAAAAGTTTTTGTGCATAGAGTGATGGAGGGCAGTGCTTAATAGGCCCAGAATCGATGGACTTACAAAGATAACACGGTGCTATAAACAGCAGGAGGTAACAAGAGTGGCAATTAATGGGAGTGTTTTGCACCAAACAGCTGTCTCTTCGCTGCAAAGACATGAAAAATGGGAATAATAATAGAGCGCTCCGTCTCTGCGCGATAATCACCAACGAGACCGGATCATTTCATCTCAAACACAGCACAGATGTTGGAGGAAAGCGCTGGTAAAGGACTTCTTCAATCCTGAGATTCGACAGCCACGGTATTCTCTTGCAATCCACGGCCCGTTTGAACCAGCGACCACACAGACGCAGGATAATATAATATATATATATATATATATATATATATTATTCTCTAATATAGAGAAACACAGGTAAAAAATAACAAGATACTGCATTTGTACTTCATATACAGTACTTAACCATTTTAATTACTTAAAGTGGACATGGTGCATATAAAATCTGTTTTTTTATTGATATTTTACATTTTACAATCTCAAATAATGCCTCTGTGAAGATACGATGCTCATTAGCACCAGGGCTGATGAGGACTTGGCCTGGATCGCCCCCTGCAGCCGAGAATGGGAATCACATGGTAAAAATAAACTTTCTCTTTGATTTAACCATGTGGCTAGTAGCGCAATGTTGTTGCTGTGACAGAAAGAATTACATAAAAAGTATGTATTTTTGGTGAAAAAAAATATGTTGTTTCTAAAGGCATTGGTTATAGAATTTGTTTTTTCAAATATTTTAGTTCTGATTGTTCCAAATTTGAGATAAATCTCGGACCATAATCTAATCAGAGCAGAAAGACGACTCTCGCTCGCTCACTTTCACAATCCCAGACTGAATTTTAGAGGTTCTTAGCTTTCAAATGAGGAATGGCATGTGAAACTTGTACAAAGAGCATCCTACAGACATTACCTTTAAGTTTCCTCCATCAAGACTTTAGCTTCTTTAGCACTTTAGCTTCATGAGCCAAAAAGTTTTTTTAAATTACACTTTCCATGCACTCTTTGCTACCAACCGATTAATCAATTAATCGTAAAAATAATCGTTAGCGACAGCCCTAGTCCACGCATTAGCCAGAATGGCTCAGAACTGATCCAATAAAGACCCTTTCGCTGCTTACATCATCAGTGACATCAGCTGGAGGCAGGAAGTGAGCAAAATAAATTAGATTAAACTAAAACTAGCGATTATAAGTGTAAAACTACAACTAACAAATGTGGTCCTGTTGTGGCTTAAGGAGCAAGAACAAGAGGAACGACATTTGAGACGATAAAATAAGGTTTTATCTGATATTAACAACAATAGTTAGGCATTTGTTTATCGTTACATGACAAGAGCTACAATGGAAATAGATAGGAATCTAGCTTTCCGCCTCCAACTAAGCCCAGAATGTTTACAAACAAAGAAAGGGCCTATTGGATGGCTTTAAACAAAACAATAACGTAACTGAACCAGGAAGTAGAAAACAAAGCAACGCAAACAGGATTAATTCAAAACTGCGTGAAAGAAGTGCTGTTCTCCAGGTATGTTTTTGACATAGCCCAGCCAGCCAGACGTGCCTGCTTTCTGTCCAAAGGAGGACCGTCTGGAGATGTGCTCGCAGCCTGTCATTACCCCATTATGTTGATAACGGTCCAATCAAATCGCATATCATTCTGGATGGACTTTCAAACTTTCTAACCTCTAATTAAAATAGTTTAGTAGTTCGCCTGTTGATTTGGCAGAAGAGGACAATTTTCAGTACAATATTTCTCGTTTAATTTTTTGAACCGCAAATGATTGTCGAACCATTTCTCTGATTGGTTAATGCGGCTGTCAATCACCAATCACGCCCTTCAGAACTCGCGGAGATGACTCTGACCCCCAGACTACATGCATTGTAACGCATGTAGTCTGGCTCCCCAGGCTATTTTTGACGAGGGAACAACTTTATAACATGGTTAAAAGCTCACAACAGTTGATTTAGCACCATATATCTCCTACTGCAAGTGAATAGGGAAAAGATTTAACCAACATGACACTTTTGCTGTATATTAATTACAAAATGTACAGCAGGTATTGGTCATTTTATGTCATAAAAATAAGGCCTTTTGTGTGTAAAAATTCCCGATAGAATCTAAATAATGGATCAACCCAGGTTTAAAAGTATGGTTTATTTTGTTGATACAATATATTTTTTCAGAGGGGAAAGAATTTGGATAGTTTGTATAAACTAGTAAAGAATGGATATTGAATGAATAAATCTATTTTTTTGGGGGTTAAAAGCACAATAAATCAGGCAGTAATTAGTAATTAAATATCGAAAAGTCCCTCTCAACAAACCTTCAGAATATTGTAAAGTACAAGACTGGAAAGTTTGATGGTTGTAGGTGCTATTAGTGTTTCAAAATGTTGTTGCATTTAGAAAAAGTGGCCTTTGAAGTTACAATTTTCTGTATAAATCTATGGAGAAACACTGAATCTGCAATAATTAAATACCTTCGATCCGGCTCTTTTCACACCTGAGATCCAATTCAAACCGTTCACCTTAATGTGCTGTTCAAAAGAGCCGATTCGGTCATGAACGTCACATCACTATTGGTTAGATCGCTTGTAGTAAAGGCAATTTTGGAACTGAAATGATCATAAACAAGTCCTACTCAAAAAAGGAAAAGGACAACATCACCTCATGGCATAAACTGGTGGAATAGATTAATTTTGAGCAATGAAGGAATGAAACAAAATGGATCTTTCTATAGAGCATGACATATTCACAGTGAGTGGTGGATCAGAGAGAGAGATGCCTTTTGATGATTTGAACCGTAATCCATTGGCCACTATGCTATTTGTCGAGCTTTATTTCCAGTTTCAACAGATATAGCTATAAAATAGTGACCAGCAGGGGAATCGTATACATCTATTTCTCCACAAACTGTATCTTCCGAAAGGCGTTTGACCCATCTGCATTCATCACCGGCCGAATAACACCCTCAGAGCACATATTAAAGAGCACAGAGGCCGTCCCTGTGTGGAGCGGAGCGCAGAGCATCAAACAGATCACAGCGTTACTGCCCATTTTCCAGCACATTACCAGCAGTGCAGCCTGATGGGAGCCAGTAATGAAGGGCCCCGTCTCAGCCAAGTCACGGGTGAGCACAACCCAAATGTTACCGATCCATCCTCCCCTTCCGTCCTTCTTTCGCTTTTCTTAATCCGCGGCTTCTTCCACAACTGTAAATCTCCATAGTCTGGTGATGCTGCTCTGCTTTCAGTCTCCCTCCGCACCCTCCCCACGGCCCATCGGTCTGTGCCACGTTTCAGCTCCACTCCATCGACCCGGTCGCTCCCCCCAAGGTCTGCATCTTCAAGACTTTCTTAATATGGGAGCGTGAAGGGGAATTATTCTGTGTGTATATGGGTGGATACTCATGGGGGTCAGGGTTGAGTGGGTGAAGGGGGTGTATTCCAAGTTGTCAGGCGCTTTGTGTTACATTCTTGTATGAAAAGCGCTAAAATAATTGATGGATTGATCTTCTTATGACGAGAACTTCATCTTCACCACCGCTAGTGTCTAGGT
Organism: Lesueurigobius sanzi; assembly: GCA_900303255.1. NCBI lineage: Eukaryota > Metazoa > Chordata > Actinopteri > Gobiiformes > Gobiidae > Lesueurigobius > Lesueurigobius sanzi. The sequence continues at coordinate 16,541 of OMNZ01085065.1, forward strand.
TTCACAATCCACGCCTTCAGGGTTCCCGCACATAACACATTATTTTCCAGGTCATATCCAGTATTTAAAAATTGAAAAAAGTGAAAAATAGTTGCTCATTTGGGCTTAAGAGGGGGTGGGTGAGGTCCTATGGATGGACCTTCTCTTACTGGGGAGAGGGGTTGCCCACTGGGGCCCAATTGGGGGTTGATCATTTGGGCTTAAGGCCTGGTTTATGCTCGTGCAGCCGGCCACGCCCACCAAATTGCCAAACGCCTGGAGGGGGGTTGAACCGTTCGGGCTTCTACGTTGCTCCTCTATGTCACATTGAAATCAATGTTGTTTTTGAATTTGTTTAATAACATTAAAAGTGAACACACAAAAGCACTAAATCAGTCAAACACAGTATCACTCGAAAACAAATTGGACAATGTCGATCAAGGAGTTATCTGTTGCGCATGGATCAACCAATCACAGAGCTGCAGTGTCCGGCACATTGCCGTACAGTGACATTTGGGAGGAGGCGCACGTAGCCCCCGTGAGCTCACTGATTGGCTGCCAGGGACGTTCTACGGTGAGGGGAGGAGTCGGCGGACGACCCTTAAACAGCCTTGAGTGAGTGAGTTCCCATGGACAGATCTTCCCCTACTGGGTTGCTGGGGTGTCCATCAGGGCATACACAAAGTGATTTTTTCTTTTCTTTTCCTTCCCTTCCTTTCTTTCTTTCCTTATTTTATTCATTTATTGTGCTCTTGCCCCTCCTCGAGCCGTCACCTTATTGTGGTGGAGGGGTTTGAGCACCTGAATGATCCTAGGAGCTCTGTTGTCTGGGGCATTATGCTCCTGGCAGGGTCTCCCATGGTAAACATGTCCTAGGTGACGGGTCAGACCAAGAGCGGTTCAGAAGCCCCTTAAGGTCGGTTACGTCGCCCAGAGGAGCGTCTTGGGGCCGTCCTCCCGTGGACCAACCACCTGCAGGAGGAGCCATAAGGGACTGGTACAATGTGAGCCCTGCAGCCGTGACCCGGCAACGGATAAGCGGAAGAAAATGGATGGATGGATGGATATAAATAGGAATAGGAATGCAACAATGTTAGCCAAATGCACAGTCGTAAAGGACAGTTTTCAGTTTGGTATTAAAACTGGTCGGGTCAGGACGGTCAGGATTTCTAACGTGACTGGGAAGAGCATTCCAAAGAACTGGGGCCTCTGAGGGTCCTTTCACGAATCCTAGGAACCACTAACAAGCCAGTGTTTTGGGAGCGTGAGGCTCTAGTTGGGCGGTTTGGCACCAGCAGGTCTTCAATATAGGAAGGAGCAGCACCATTTAATGCTTTATGAGTTAAGGGAAGGATTTTGAAGTGAATCCTATAACTACGACCGGGAGCCAGTGCAGGGAAGCGAGTACAGGGGGTGAGTGCCCGCGCCTGCTTGTCCTAGTTACCAACCTCGCTGCAGCATTTCGGATTAGCTGGAGACCATTAAGTGAACTACTTGGGCAGGAAGCCAACACCGCGTTAAAGTAATACATTTTTGAAGAAACAAAAAAAATATGTATTTTGTAAGGGCAACAGGAAGATTTACTCTTGTTAGCGGAACATTGACAATGTTAAACAGTGCTGGGAATTGTCACTTTTGTTCTGCAATGGACTTCGATTGGATAAAAAGACACATAGGCTAAAATAAGTAAGTAAAGATAGGCACGAAATATTATTGATGCTCAGAAAAAGGCTAAAAATGTTGACTCCTTATTCGAGAACACGCATCATCTTGTACAACTGCTGGGCTATTATTAAAAAATACAGTACGTTCTCTCCTGAGCATCAACTCCTAAATTAGAGACATCTTTACTCATTTTCCACATGTTTTCCATGACTAGAAAGTCTTTACAGGACTTCCAGGACACATGGGAATCCTGAATTTCGACGAAACGCTCATCATTCTCTTCCGCACCAAAGTTTCTTCCCTAATTTTATTCAGAGCAGGCTTTGTCTTTGTCTTTGAGTCTCTCCTTGGTTGAAACGCTGTCAGGTTGAAGTGCAAATCACCAAATGTTGAAAGTGAGAAAGCAAGAGTGCATATTAAAATTGGTATTTCATCCACTTTACCCCAGACCTGAAACACTTGAAGATACTAATCAAGTTTAATGGGTAAGTGGAATTTAGGCCATTTAGGACATTTTATTTTTAAGTGTCAGGGGCGATTACATGGTTTTTCTCCTTTGTGGAATAACGACAGACAGACACGAGAACACCTTAGCTATTACTGAAAAGGTTATTCTTCCATCCAAATATTAATAACACTTTCATTTAAAGACTTGGTTTTGACCTTTCTCCGTCACAAAGTCCATCAAACAATGGACTTTCTCTGCAACTTTTGTAGCAATGTTCAAGGAATGCAATTTTTATGCTTATTTAATGCTTATTTTTTTCTCAATTCCTATAATATTTTTGTTGTTTAAAAATGCTAATGTCAAATATGAATAAATAATTAAATGGATTACTCTCATCAAAACCACTATACTGCTCATTTCCGTGTTTATTCATACCCAGAACGATCCCAGCATCTCCAAAAAAGTTGCTTGATACAAGACGGCCAAACTTGACTTTGACTAATCTCCAATTGTTCTAATGTGTGATTGATGAAAATTGTGTTAATCTGGGCTGACAGTGCCAATTCCGAATGTCCAAGTCGCTCCCACTCCACTTGCAGTCTGACAGGTTAAAATTACAGTATTATCTCATTAGCCAAATTATGCGAGCGCCTGGCAAATTCAGCCTGGACCTATCCTTCATGTTGTTGGTGCAGCCTCTCCATTTTACCCATGGCGCTGCAGCAAAAGCCAAGTAAGTCCTGGCAGGGGGAAGTGATGGGAAATAGATGATTATTTCTATGACGTGACATTGTTTGCAGAAGGCATAAAACACGGAATTTGTCCAGTGGGTAGTTAAGATTAATTAGAAACTGTGTTTTAATCTGCACCATCTAAATTGTGAGGCTGAACTTGTGGTAAAATGAGATGGATTAGATGGAAATGATGTGGCCTTTCTGACTGCAATGGTTTATGATAAATAGCCTTTTCCAAATTGCTGTCAGTGTGCTAAATACTAATATTAACTCAACATTTTATATGAATTTGTCTTATAATAGGTTGTGGTCACAGGACATCACGACATTCTTTAGTTGAAAGTTGAGGAGGTGAGCAGATAGAAATTCATTGCTGGCAACTATAGTATCCATCAAAATGCAGATTTTTTGATTGGTTTTAGGGGTGGGAGATGTTGAAAAATATTAATATCTCAGTATATATATTTTTTTGTTCCTTCTTGTTTACATATGAATTCAAATTCACACAGAGCAGTTTGCACATTATTAAAAAATATGATTTATTTTAACCAACATGTTTCTTTTATTTTAACATCTGCATTTTTGTCCTTGTAACAAACTGTAACTGGGCGAATGGCCACTAGGGGCGCTCTAAGAGAAAAAAGCATGCGTTTACTCTCTGGGGTGTAATGCCTGGATTTTAGGCCTACCCAAACTACAGCGCAGACAACACACAAACAACACACTTTGCTTTTTCTAGCAGCTATTTTATTAATTGTTACAGTATCGGCTTTACTCTTTATATTTTTGGATTGTTGTTTCAACCTGTGATGTGATTTAAGAGGCAACATAACACAAGTAAGTACTACATAGCTGTAGACTCCTGTAGTTCCAGAAACGATCGTGATTTTGTATATTTGTACAAAAAAAAAAAAAACATAAAATATGTTGCTCCTATGTTGCCAACGCCTTACAATATAGTACCACTTTTTATCCGCTTAGAAAATCCACATGTTTAATTTTGTGTAACTATACCTGGATCATTTAACTACTCACATAACCATATTTAAATAGGGAAAACATGGAAGAGCTTGGTGGCTTCTAACTTCACCCCTTTGGGTCCATAGGAATATGCTCGAGAGGCTAAATGCCAACAACATCTTTGGTCTTTGTGCGTGACTGAGGGCAGTCACAAAGAGCAGACAGGTACGCATCAACTCGTCTAAGCTCAGGTAAGAACATATCTCAGTATGGAAAAACGGTGGCCTGTTCCTTTAACTGTTGTCAGCTCTTTTCATGTTTGGGGGATCGGATATTCCAATTTTGCATATAATATGCAAACAACAATTCGGATATTATCGTCTAAACGATATATCGCCCACCTCTACTTGTTTTATATTATGGCTGTAATTACAAGGTTTTTACACATGAAACAGAAACTAGTCAAATGTTTAATGTCTTCTCTTTTAGCACATAATGAACCAGTGGTTTCGCGAGGGATAATTTTCTCAGTCATTTTTAAGGACAGAGTTGTAAAAAATCTGTTATGAGCCATTTTTATCCTTCATTAATTAATCTCTCATTATATACTCATAGCATTATGCATGAAATAAAACACAGATTTCAGGATAAATGGAGTCAAATCTAAATATAATTTGTGAGCAGAATCATGGAACATGAATTTGGAAACTACACTGTGTTAAAACTTGAGCATAAAACTCTAAAAAGATGACAATGGCTTGATTTTCAATCCTTCAAAATGAAGGACAGCCTTCAAAATGTTCAGTCAGAACTAAAAATATTATATTTAGTCATTGACAGAGAATTTTCAGTTAATGTAACCTCTGATATGAACAAATACCAACTTGTTTTCTCAGTGGTTTTCAAAAGCATGTGCGTGATTTTATGATTTAAAGACATCGTAGGCAAAAATTCTTCAGTCTTCATCTGTACTGCGTAGTTGTAGATGAAGACTGAAGAATTTTTGCCTACGATGGACAACTCCTGTACGACTAAGAACCTACACAAACATATTAATAAGACAGATTTATAGATCCAAACACCAGCAAACAATGATCACATTTGTGGATTTTCCATTCAATTTCCTTCCAAAGCCGCCTTTCTCCCACAGAGCTGTACTGGCACCTGTCCCCCAAATGAAACCGTGACATAATTAAATTCCAGTACGAGAACACAACCTATTACCGTTGCTCCGGCACACGATACACACAAACAACACAAAGACCTGAAAGATCGTAGCGTAACACAAAAGCACACGGTCAGTCTATTCACAGCTCTCCATTCTGCTTCCACTCTAAAGGCTAAATGAAGACAGGACAGAGAAATCATGAATCTGTGGTTACTCCATCAGAAAAAAACACACTTAGTATCAAATAAAATCCATGTCCACTATTGGAACGGCCCGGATTATGATGGTTTTCTGGTCCATTGTCGTGTCCTGGCATAAGAGGGTCACTGTTTGAAACTGTAGTGGACTAATTGACTAGATTTGGAACATGAAATAATGCCCCAGGGGAAACTGAGGAGGAGCAGTGAGTAATGCAGCCTCCATGGACTTCTTTAGGTCAAGAGAACATCGTTACTGGACAGGGTTTGATGTGAAACATGCTGGTAATATTATACGGATGTTATTATGGCTTCCCCATACCTTTTATATTTTTATTTTAGGTCTTGTTAGCAGTGCTTTTGTGATATGTTGTGGCTTCCTACGATATGGATGATGTGTTACCCAATATCGCAATAATAATCTGGACATATATTGTACTTTTTTGACAAATTAAGACCAATATTCATCATTTTCTTAAACCAAACAACAACGTAAACCACATTAGGGCTGCAACTATTGATTATTTTAGTAATCGATTCATCTATCGATTATTTACATCGATTAATCGAGTAATCGGATACCTGGTTTAGACCTGGATTAGTCCTGGTTCAGTCCTAGTTTAGACCTGATTTAGTCCTGGTTTTGAACTGGTTCAGTCCTGGTTTAGTCCTGGTTTAGACCTGGTTCAGTCGTAGTTTTGACCTGATTTAGTCCTGGTTTAGAAGTATTTCAATTGTATTGAAAAACTATATTTCATGTCTTTAGAGCAGATTTTGAAAGGAGAACCACATTTCTGATAGAAATAACACTATTTATTCTTAATTACTCATTAGTTTGTCCCTAAAGACACTGATTGGTCAGTGTCCTGACTCCTGAGAACCAAAATAATGAATGTTAAACATTAATAACTTTCACATCATCTATATATTAGATTTGGACATGTTTACATGACATGATCTGTGGAAAAA
>OMNZ01085090.1:0-13919 GCA_900303255.1 Lesueurigobius sanzi
CGAGGCCATGGTTCTCGACCGGAAAAAGGTGGCCTGCCCACTCCGGGTCAGTGGAGTGTCCTTGCCTCAAGTGGAGGAGTTCAAGTATCTCGGGGTCTTGTTCACGAGTGAGGGATGGATGGAGCGGGAGATTGACAGACGGATCCGGTGCAGCGTCTGCAGTGATGCGGCCATTGTATCGGACTGTTGTGGTGAAGAAGGAGTTGAGTTGAAAGACGAAACTCTCGATTTACCGGTCAATCTACGTTCCTACTCTCACCTATGGTCATGAGATTTGGGTCATGACCGAAAGGACAAGGTCCCGGATACAAGCGGCCGAAATGAGTTTCCTCCGCAGGGTGGCTGGGCGCACCCTTAGAGATAGGGTGAGGAGCTCAGTCACCCGGGAGGAGCTCGGAACAGAGCCGCTACTCCTCCACGTCGAAAGGAGCCAGCTGAGGTGGCTCGGGCATCTGTTTCGGATGCCACCTGGTCGCCTCCCTCGAGAGGTGTTCCAGGCACGTCCCACTGGGAGGAGGCCCTGGGGAAGACCCAGGAAACGCTGGAAAGACCAGGTCTTTCAGCTGGGCCTTGGGATCCCCCAGGAAGAGCTGGTGGAGGTGTGCGCGGATCGGGAAGTCTGGGCATCTCTGCTCGGACTGTTGCCTCTGCGACCCGACCACGGATAAAGCGGAAGAAAATGGATGGATGGATGGAACAAACATCAAAGTTGAAGAAAAAGCCGTTTACATGTGTGTATTTGTGTGATGTACTGTATATTGATTTCTTTTTTGAGTTTTCTATCATGTCTGTACACTCACTCAGGCTGGGGTTTCCTCTCACGCAGGGCCAGGCCTTGGCTCACCAGAAAGTCTGCGATGCTGACGAACTGGCCCATGGTATTAGAGAAGGAGAGTGTGATGGCAACAGGGCGCTCCTCACTCACCTCCTGGACACAACAAATGGATTCATGTTCACAGGTGCTTTGTGTTTTTGTTTTTCTTACAAACCTTAGCTGTTAGCAGGGCTGAAGCTCCATTTAGGTTGAAGGAGATGAAGTCACAGGCAGTAGCAGTCCATGTGGATCGACCTCCTGCCGGTCTAACAACAATACAAAACTGGATATTAGTGGAGATTAGGGTGGCCTTTAAAATTAAAGTTTGAATTATACTTCTGCCACCCCACCAGACTATGCCATCCATGAAGAAAACAGTGTGCAAAAGATGTTTACAGTTGGATAATATTTAGGGGTGGCCCTCGAGGATTGAAATTTGACCGAAATATTTCACAAATTGTTCATGTGTCAATTTGTGATTTTTTTTTCACTGTATCATCTACCTGCTTCATTGAAGATTGAACATTTGTCATCAGTAGTTAACGTCATACCACTCACTAGATGGCCCCTGGCATCATTTGCATATTATTTTTATACGCCGATATAGAGCATTTAATATGTTAATAAACCAGGGCATGTGAGATGTCTTTGCAGAACTCTTCAAATAAAATGACCATAATCTCAAAACCAAACAAAATATCCACCCCAAAAGCAATATGTCATTTGTCAGCTTTTTGTAATTTAAAATATATTTTTTCTTACATTTTGATGCTTCTGAATCGGCCGCCAGAGCATTCAGCTTCACTTCCGTCCACTCTTTTTATCCCAAACAGTCCACAGAGAATGAATATCTAGTTGTATTTTCCATGAAGTAAAGTTGTGTCGAGTAGCGATCCTTCAAAGCTCGATTTTATAGCATAAAAGTATAAAAGTGTAATTATAAGGCTATATTTTGTAGCCCAGTCGACCCAAAACAAACCACAAGACTCCATTTTGTTTTCTGCTCTGATATACTACGCCAGTGGTTTCCAACCTGGGGGGCGGGCCTCCCTAGGGGGAACTGCAGGGGGGGGGGCTCTGAGCTTTGTCTGGTCAGAGGGTTAGGGTAAAAGAGACATTATTTGAGTAAATTAAACAGAAGAAAATGACCAAACACGATTAACAGAGGACTGCATGTGCAGAAAACCCCCAAATTCTGTTTATTGGTTTGAAATAAATCTTGTATGGACATAGTTTGTATGTTTAAATGCATTTGTGAGGCCTGTGGTTTTGGACTGGGGGGGCCCGGCCGATTTCCAGCCTGACCAGGGGGGGGCTTCAAGGAGAAAAGGTTGGGAACTACTGTACTACGTGATATAAACGCAATCTTTCTGGTAGGATCTCGTCCAGGGAGTAGCTGTTCAGCCCCGCCCACTTTTGATGTAAAAGCATTTCCTGTTTTTATTAGCACTTCCTGTGAGCTGAGATTTTCATTGTCAATGTAAGAGAAGAAAATAAAATGGGAATGAACAAAAAAACTAAAAAAAAAAAAAAAAAACTCAAAGGAAATAAGTTTGTGTGGCTCAGTGGAAGGACAACATAAGAAAAGTCACTTAAAATAACTTTTTAGAGATATAATCACTTACGTTTTGATGTAACTCTAATATTGTCTGTGAGGAACTCTGAAGGACCAAAGCTGATTGTTGTAAATGTTACATGTTTCACCAACAACAAAAATCTAAGCAAACGCTCTGATCATAAATGTAAATATTGTCTCCAAATCATTTGTTTGAACTGGAAAGCACTCTCCATGCTGTAATGCGCCACACACTCATTGCCGTTGTCCATTTTGTCATTGGCTGAAGCGACTGTCAATCAAGAAGTTGGCGGAGACGTGGCGCAGTTACGCTGTTTCTCTTTGCTTAAAGAACAACTAAACACCAAATCAACTTTTTTTTGCTGATTAACTGTATAAATGGGTGTCTAATAGTGTTGCTACATGTCTCCATAATTACTTTGACATTTTAGTGCACATTTGTAGAAATCTAACTTTTGTGCTTAAAACCGTGTGTGTGGCCCCCTCTTGAGGGTAAAATTATATGGGATTTGATTTTTAGAGTCTGTCACCTTATTGGTGAACCGGCGATGTGACGACACAGAACTGATGTGACGTTAGCAGCTCTGCCGCTGTGGGGAATATAAACGGCTCAGTCTCCCTCCGCGCCTCCAGGCACGCCCCTTTCACAGCAGTTTTTGAATTTGGTGGATGGGCGGAGTAAACTTTGGAACAGGGGGTGAGTTGGTCTTTAAATGGCGGCGTAGAGGCTGGAGTACGGACATTTCTCTCATTCATGATACTTGCCGCTAACCTGGCGTGTGCCAGATTGATATGTGTATCTCTCTGATTTGAGTTCTACGCATTATCAATCTGGAAAGGCTCTCGTGCAATCCAGTTGGGAAAGGGAGAGACCGTTATAAGCAGTACTTGAAGATAATTGGGTGAAGCGCCCGATGGTAGCCGCCTACCGTAACCAGCGGCAGAGCATCTCGGTGTGACGTCATAGCACCATGTCCCGCCTTAAACCCCAATGGAGGCACGTCATTGGTCCCGCAGCTTTCGGAGTCAAGCCCAATCGTAAGGGATTGGAGCCTTTCAGGATGTATCCTCACATTTGTGAAATCACAAATCTCGTGAGAATGCATCTTGCAAGGTTAACTTGCCGCTACTTTTTCTAAAAAAAAAAAAGAAAAAAAGACAAACATGGCAGGAGACTCCATAGACATGGGCCGGGATTTGGCTAAATCTTCGTGGGACCTGGACCATGTTTCCTGGTCAAGAGCCTCTGGGATTACCCAGGGACTACCACCAGAGCGCTGAAAGGCACATTGGCCACTTTCATATGGACAACGTTTGTGGAAAAGGGGGAGACACAGACATGGGGCCGCGGGATTTGGCGCAGATCTTTCTTTGCGGGACCAAGGAGCTTTTCCTTGGGAAGATTACGCACAGAGACTGGGAGCGCCAGAAAGGCACAGATTTTCTAAGGGAAAATTCTTTGGATGAAGACAACGCAAAGTAAGCAATATAAGCTTTTTGTAGGAAAATACTGTGGGAAATGATAGAAGTAGAAGTTCCACCAGTTCCAGAAGAGGCGCAGCACCGATGCGAACAGCTGGCATCGGCGCTCAGGGTGCTTCAAAAAAAAAATGGGCGGTGATTACTATTGCAACAACACATCAGTAGGGTAAAATTTACCTGTCTCACGACGGTCTAAACCCAGCTCACGTTCCCTATTAGTGGGTGAACAATCCAACGCTTGGTGAATTCTGCTTCACAATGATAGGAAGAGCCGACATCGAAGGATCAAAAAGCGACGTCACTATGAACGCTATTGTCGGTGTTTTGTTATTTTAGCATCAAAAGGTATTGTAAGTATCGGTTCTCGTGACATCCCTACTCTTTAATGAGGACTGGAGCCCAGCACAGGTGAGAGGAGCCAGTCTCTGCCTTTTTTCATTACCAACTGCAGTGACCTTAAAATGCTATTTGAGACTCAGATACCACTGCACCAGCATGAAGGAGGCAGAGTAAAGATATCCTGATCAGTGTTTACAGTGGCATGGTCTGGCCAGGGCAGAGCGGTGATGTACTAGGTGCATGTACCACCAAATCAGTCGCACTTTTGAGCCCTGTACATATGAAGAGTTTATTTGCAAAAACAGATAAGTGCCATTGACAAAAATCAACTTATGCTTGTAATTTTCTCTTTGTGGGGCTGTGTTTTTAATGACCACATCTATTTTTGCACGTCAACAACATGAGATCACTTGTTATTGATCAAATTGAGTCATCTTTACTTTTATTGGTATCACCTGTAGAGTATGGTTATAAAAATCTAAAACATTTTTGCATAAACTTCAAAACGGAGATATCTGCTTTTGCAAATGAACTCTTCATATATCAGAACCAAGTTTATGTCCAGAATAATTGCACTGGCATTATAAAATAATCCAAACACTGAACAGTACTACGACAGTCATCTGTACTTTTCCCCTTTTTGTTCAAATTGATCGACATCCGTGGTAGCGATGGAGAACTTTAATCCCTTTAACAGGATGTTAACCAAAGACATTCCAAGCACAGAGACTGTACAGTTAGCACTTGGCATTATCCCAGATTTGGTTTAGAAGTGGTGTGTATGCCATGGTTCACCTGATGTCACAGAGGGTACACTCCAGAGCCAGAGAGCCCACCAGCTCAGATGGCAGAGGCAGCAGGCTGCTCATGTGCAGCTTGGTCGTGTTGCCATGGTCACAGCGAATCACCTGTCGAGGATAGACAACATGAACAGGGAGCAGACATTTGGCCGTGGTTCAGAGGCAAAGATATTATATAAAACACAAGACCCGACATCACCATAGTGCTACATTGGAACGAATGGCAAGCTCTGGAGGCCATCTTGTGACTGGACTTTCAAACCTAGTGCAATGTAAATCAATAGGAAACACCACTACATTTTGTAAGACTTTTTTTTTTCTGGTCATGACATTACTTTTTTTTTGTATTGACTTGAGGCAGTGATGAACAACTGAAGAATGATGGCGTTAAATAGTGGTAGGACCACAAAACAAACATCCCTTTAAAGATATAATTCTGGGTTTAAAATATACTGTACATATAATTCTGAGTAAATATGCCTTGACTGAGATACCTAGACTTACCAGCAACACAACAAATCCGGGTTACAGCTAGTCTGTTTATAATTCAAGAATTAATAATGAATCTAATAATACGGGATGATTCAGTTTTATAACTCTATTTGTGAGCCTTATGTGGTTCGCTCCTATCCACCTTATTCAGCCTCGCCCACTTTTGTTGTGAAAGCATTTCCTGTTTGTATTAGCACTTCCTGAGAGCTGGGATTTCCATTCTTGTCAATGGAAGAAATTGAAGAAAATAAAATGGGAATGAACAAAAAGCTCACAAAAGAAACCTCAAAGTTAATAAGTTTGTGTGGCTCAGGTTTAGTTTCAATGGAAGGAAGACGCAAGAAAAGTCACCTAAAGTAACTTTTTAGAGATATAATGACATCAATGGCATCATAGTTATTCTCCAACTGTAATCTCCGCCATGTGCTGAATCGTACTCTTGTTAATGTGAACTAAAAGTTGTATGAGATAGAAGAACTATTTCTGAATTGAACTGCTAGCCTACGACAGGCTACTGCTAATGTTAGCGTTAGCCGAATTAGCTTAAGTGTGTGACCAGGGCTGTTATTTGTTCATTATCCTGACACCCATTTCTCTTCAGTGCTCAACATTTGTTCTCACCATTAGTACTTACAGACATTTGTCCAAGGTTCATAGTGATGTAGTTGTGGTATTTTGTTTGTTTTATCGTTTATTTATTTGGGACAGTACATGTTAATGAACACACGAGACACATGAATGTAAACACACCACTGTGTTTGTAGCCTTGGGCTAATTTCCATCCGTTGTCCATTCATCCTGATCTATTGACTATCTATGGACTATTTTTGTGGGAAAGACACAGTTTCCAGTTTATTTGGACAGGGATCACAGGGACTACAATGGCTTTACATCTATGTTACACTTGATGCTCCATGAACAATGCACAATGATTTTTGTCACTTACAAATATGGCCTTTTATTGCCAAATTTAGGTTAAGTTTCGATCTGAAGCTTGAATGTAATGGTATTAACTATATTTTGTTAAGAGGGTAGTCCAACCTGTCATAGACACTTAAAGTGGTGTAGAACCTCTGTTCATTTCATGAGTTTTCCTCCCCTCACATACCTCTGCAATGCTGTTGGACAGGACGTCAGAGCAGAGGCGAGCCCTCTCCCAGACCCCGTTGATGTGAGCAGCACAGTACATGCCTGCCTTCCACTGCACATCTTCTGGTTCTCTGCGAGAACACTCCTGTTTCAGCAGCTCACACACCCTGAAACAAGACTTCACAGTTACCACCAGATTTACAGAACACTGTGTGGTGATGCTTTTAGTCGATTTAAGTGTAGTAAATACAAACAAATCAACTAATTCAGGAAGGGGGAAAATACTTTTTCACAGCACTGTATATGAAATTAATTTAATTCAAGGCAAGAATATGCTTGTCTTCTCAAATCAGAGTTAGAGGGGATGCAGCAGGCAGGGTCCAAACATGGCCTTGGAACTTTCTTTGTCTCTAGCCAGTAGTAAGTAATGCTCCCCAACACTTTTATACGGACCTTTTGAGCCACGAGTCGTACTTGGTGAACTGCACATAGAAGCTGCTGGGCGAGTTGACGTGGCTGACTCTCACTTTGACGTCTTTCATCTGAGAGGGCAGTCTGAGCTGGGGTTTGAACTCTGTGCTGTTGGGTTTGTCTCCCACTCCACTGAAGCTGTGTGAGCCCAGCTCCAGAGGAGGGTCCCAGATGGCAGAGTCCTCACTGGTGTGAGTGCTGCTGGACCTGGCAACACAATTACGACGACGATGTGGAATAATCCAGGCCCAACATGATTAAATACAGCTATACTGAAGAGAGCCTTGAACTCACCCGTTTCTGAAGAGGGCCAGCTCCTCCTTCACCAGCTTTTCTCCAATGTTGTTCAGAGGTCCATTTAGGCCACTCTCAAACAGTTTGACTGGGACGGGTCCATGTTTCGACCCTTTCGCTGTACAGTAGATTATAAATGTAAAGACACTGCAGAACATTCCAGATGATACAATACAATCATCACTGCCGCAACTCCCTGGAGACCGGGACACTTCTCGGAGACGTCTTAGAGACTCAAATCTCAGCGAGGTTGCCAAATAGTCTCCAGACCGGTGAGATAGGCCCTTTACTCACTTGGGTATTTTTAAGGCCCAGCTTAAAATCTACTTGTTCAGACTGGCTTTAAATACTCAGTTACCTTTTGTTTGGCTCTAATTTTCTTGATATGCGTATTATAAATACGCATATACACAAAGTTAAACAAACATGGCTACCTTGCAAGACTTCGTAGATAAACAAACATGGCTACCTTGCAAGACTTCGTAGATAAACAAACATGGCTACCTTGCAAGACTTCGTAGATAAACAAACATGGCTACCTCGGAGGACTTCGTAGATATTGCTGGTCAGGTTGGTCCACAATGGCGGCGCACAGAGTTGCAGCGGCTCAGGACCTACCCTCCATCTGATCTATGTAATTTCGTTGTACATTGTATAATGACAAATAAAGCACTTCACTTCTTCACTTCGCTCGACTTCTTCTTCTTATTGTTTTCTTAAAACTGTTTGATTTTACTAGAAAGCACTTTGGTCACTTTGAGTGTTGTAAAGTGCTATATGCATAAATGTTGCCCCATTGGCAAATAAATTTAAATAAAAAAGGAAATAAGTACATGTTGCGTCGATCTGCCGGTCATTTGCCCTTCCCTGCCTTTGCCCAGGGGGAACGAATTTCCTAATTAGTTGTGCGCACCCGGACTGTATAAATGATGCACACGTCTGCTGTAGCAGGATGCACCGGGAGCAGTCTGATGCCACGGCGGCGCAGTAAAACAGTCCTGAACTTTTATTTAAGAGACTCTCTATGCCCGAAATCACAGACCGGGACCGGGTACTCACAAAAGAGATGAAGAGACAGCCGGTAAGCGCCAGAGTGTGCCTTTTGATTGTAAAGTTGTTTGCAATGCTACTTGGTGCTAACTGTTGCGCTAAAGCTGCGTTCAGTGGCCCTTTGTGAATAGTGCTGCATCTTGCGTTGAGGCTTTTGAGAATAAATGTATTATCTTAATGCACAAATCCATAGATGAACAGTAATCATGATGGTGCTAAAACCTAAAGTTAAAATGTAGCTTTGTCCATTGCTTAAAAGGAAACGATGGGTTAAAATATAGACTATGTTATTGGTAAAATATTTACTCAATTCACTAAACATGAAGTGCTCAAACTAATTTATCTGTAATTCATGTTTGGTCTTGCTTTCACATTACGAGATTGCTCTACCTAATGTTAAGAATTACTGGGATTTAACATGTATTTGGATTTAACCTGTGTTTAACCTGGATACTCCTGACGAATTATACATTACCCAATGAATTACTGTTGTTAGTCCTAAATATCCACCGTTGTATGAACTAATTTTACTTACCTGATGTTGTAATTTATGCACATATCTGGCATTTTGCACTTTAAATGCTGTACTTACCTTTGGGTTTTGTGTTTTACTTAAGGTTTTCACCTGATGCAACAGAGAAATAAATAAAAAAGGGGAAAAGAAATGCCTGTTCTCCTAATTTGAGTGGAACCCAGATTGAGTCATCAGTTGTGAGCCCAGCTAAAGCTAAATAACCTGACAGCAGAAATCTATTGAAACAAGTCAAAAACACCTTAGAACACGTGGTTAGAATCAGGTCAAAAACAGCTCAAGTTTGGATTAAAAAGATGAATGTACCTGTAGCCACTATTGTCACCAGCTTCTGGTTGGCCAGGCTGATGAAGCGCGAAGAACAAGCTTCACTCCAATTCCTCCCATCCAGTGGAACCACATCAGAAAGGCAGCAGTGTATTGCCTAGAAACCAGCAAGTCCTGAGATTAAACTGAACAGTGTTAACATGTCAAAGTCAAATGATGATCAGTTCATTTGTACCATGGACGGGAGGGCAAAGAACTTATCTTTGATCTTCCTCAGGTCACTCAATGGGAGGATCTCCTTATTCCCAAAGTCCACATACCCCACCTCCACCTTTCTATCGCCGGGATGAGCTACACACACAGCAACAATGTTTTAATAGTACTACACCTAAATGCATAAACAACAGCTCCAGTGTGGTCAGTGGCGGGTGGTTCAGTTTGACCTACACTTGGTAAAACAATCGGTCTCAATCATTACTGTGGGCAGAGGTTTGCATCCTGTAACTAATACGACAATATTCAGCAAAATCTATGGCCATATTCAATAGAAATGATCTTGGATAATACAATAAAAATGATAACAATCAGCAACTACAACTACATTGTAAATGGATATAGGGTTGGGAGATTATATTTTTATCTTTATTCCACTCCTTTATGAGTTTTTAAGGTCTTTTGGATGAAAAAAATAATGGAAAACATACACTGCGTTCCAAATTATTAAGCAAATCGCTAACCTGATACCAATCTCCTTGTTTAGTACTGTGCACAAACATCTTGAACCCCAAATGTGGGTAATCTCATTAGAAAGCCCAGAGCTTCTAGTTTCTGGAGGTCTGTATATGAACTCTGTAGTAACTTATACAATATCATTTAAAACATGTCGAAACATGTTTATTTTTCACATTTAGGGAAAAAAAAGACAAACTTCACAAACCATACTTTATAGAAGGCATTCCACTGCTCACTAGGGATGGGAATCAGGCATGGTACACTCGGTGCACCGTATGTCTGCGTCATTATTGATCCCTGTTATCAGTGCTCCTGTTCTGAAAACACACCATTTTCTCTTTTCAGGCCCCATAGTGCGGAGCCCGTCAGCCCGGACTCCCGCGACTCGTGGCCCGTACAGGGCCGGCCCTAGCCTATAAGCAGACCATGCATCTGCTTAGGGCCCCAAAAAGTGTTGTGTGCTTAAAATATTGCTCTCATCTCTCCTGAACATTACTGCCTACTTTCTTTTGTAAACATTGTCGGGGTGAGAAGAGAGAAATTGACCACTGTATCTGATTTTGTCGAGTATGAATGATCTATCCAAAAGAATATTGATGTCAGGCAGGCTCCAGGACATAATTCTGCTTAGGGCCCTGTGAAGGCTTGGGCCCCAGACTCCCCGGACTTGTGAGCCCAGCCCATTAAAGCAGCGAGGGCTGGAGCTGATATAAATGGTGCTACGTTAGATACAGTGCAGTAACGACTAAAAAAGGAAACTATACATTAAAGAAAGGCAAAAGCCTGACAGAAGACCTATAACCTTAACCCCAGCTGTTTGTCCACATGGATCAGAACTAGGGCTGGGCCATATCATCACAGAGTTTATTATAATATCGATATAAACCCTGACCTAGTCCTATGTATTGTCCAATCTTTGTGTAGAATGTGGGTGCTTTAGAATGGCAGGGCACCTGTGATCTGTGCTCTGTACCACATCTTGTCCTTGAACAGGGCCACACAGGCCTCTCCGATCACAGGGCAGTAGATGCGCAGGTCCTCGTCAGACTCGGGAGGAGAATTATAATACTTCTGCAGCTTGTCTGACAGAAGCAGTGGCTCGTTGCTATCAACCTGTGGATGAAAGCAGAGGGATGCCAAACACAAACTTTTACAAAACAAGGATTCACACACTCCAAGCTCTAGGTTTAAATGATGAACTAAACTTAAACATTTCTATTTAAGTTCTGTGCTCTGGAGATATCGTTGTATCCTTGAGGGGTTTGCATATGGTGGATCAGGTTTTGGTTAGGTTAGGTAAACTTTATTGTCCCCAGTGGGGAAATTTGTCTTGGGCTCATTGCCCGCAGCTGCCTGTTTGTGAGGATTGCCTGTTTGCTGTATTTACTTTTTAAGTTTGTATATAGACTATGTATTGTTTGACTATATGGTAAATGGTCACAATAGAGTTTGATGATTTTTTTTTATTTTTTATTATTACATTTTATTGTGTTTTCAAAGAATGTATTTTCAGTATTGGTGCATCATTTACAACAACACAAGAGTATTTAGGATTTTCAAAATTACGACAAAATTACGAAATGGGTGAGATTTTGGAATTATCACATATTTCATTAAAACTGCCAAAGATGTTGTTAACAAAAAGGTCTTTAACTTTGACAAGGCCCGATGTCTGCCACATATTGTAGCCTGCATCTACATTTGGAGGAGAAAACGCATAGCTGTTGCAGATCGGGCTGTGTATGGATGTGTTCTTCTGGAGATTGAACAAACGCCTGAACTGAGACCAAATTCTTAAGGTGGATGTTACAACAATATTTGATGTAAATTGTTTTAGTTTTAAAGGCATCTTCGCTGTTACTAGTGCTTTTAGTGATGTGGAACAGGATTTGGATTCAAGTACACACCACTCTGCTGGTTGTTCCTGAGTCTATGAAATAATTGTGGTTATATTAGCCACCCAATAGTAATACTTCAAATTTGGCAGTGCCAATCCACCCTGAGAGGTATGTTTTTGTAGAAATTCTGCCGGTATTCTAGCCGTTTTGCCCTTCCAGATAAATGAAGAGATTAGTGAATGTACTGTTTTGAAGAATGAGCTTGGTAAGAAGATTGGCAGGCATTGAAAGAGATATAGAAAACAGGGTAACGGCCAAATTCCACATCCTCCGCTGCGCACCGCTCCGCCACGACCCTCTCCGCCTGTGCGCAGCAAATGCTATTTTAAGCTGCTGCGCTGTTCCACATCCTCCGCGCCGGCGCCGCTCCGCTGCGGACCGCCACGACCAAAATATGGAGGACCTCTATTTTTCTGGTCCGTCTCCGCCACGTCGGAGAAGTTAAACAGACTTCATACATCTCGCACATGCGCTACTCGACTTGACGCACTCAGGCGGAGCGGTGTGGGACGGATGTAGTGGCCATTGAGCCTTGCGGGAAACTCGGAGGCGGCCCGTGGCGGCCCGTGGCAGTGCATGGCGGTGCGCAGCGGAGAATGTGGAATTTGACCGTAAGACGTTCATTTTAATACAATTAACTCTTCCAATCAGAGTGAGATAGAAATTGTTCCATCTCTCCATGTCTGGTTTAAATCTCTCTAATAATGGAACAAAGTTGTTTTTATACAAGTCTGATTGATTTTTGGATATTATTATACCTAAATATTTGAACCTATCTAAACATATCTTGAAGGGAATTTGTTTAGGATCAATCAATGTAGGGCATGCTCATTAATGGGGAAGCTTTCACTTTTGCAGTAGTTAAGTTTATATCCCAAGAAAGAACCAAATTTATTTAGCAACTTAATTATATTGGGGATGGAGGCTACTGGGTCAGCGATGAACAGAGGCAGATCATCTGCATAAAGTGAAAGTTTGTTATCAATGCCTGATCTGATAATGCCTTTAAAGCTGGCTTCTGTTTTTAGGGCAATTGATAAAACCTCAATGACTACTGTGAATGGCTTGTTGGGCACCCTTGCCGCAATCCTCTACTGAGCTGGAAATATTGAGCTCTTGATCCATTCGTTGTGACTGAGCTCCTAGGTGTTGAATAAAGGAGCTTTATCCGCAAGACAAATTTTGAGCTAACACGGTCAACACGGTCGAAGGCTTTCTCTGCATCCAATGAGACCACGATTTCTGGGGTCTCAGTGGATGCAGGAGTAGAGATGATATTTAGAAGACGCCGAATGTTGGTAAAAGTGTGACGGTTTTTCATGAATCCTGTTTGGTCTTGTGAAATAATATAGACCAGGGATTAAAGCAAAAAATTTCCATCTGACTGAAAAATGTTTCCAGCTAAATCACATATTTTTTGCTGTGCGTTAGCGGAGCACATGCATACAGTATACTTTCACACAGCCGTCTCTCTCGCATGTTCCTCCTATAGTAACAGAACACAAGCCTGAAGACGTCGGGACAATGTCCCAACAATAAATAATTGTAAATAAGAACAAACAAATCCTTGTTTGGGGGCACGGGGGTGGTGATTTTTTTAGGTTTCAGATGTAATTTCCTGCATTCTGGTGCATTTTAAATTTTTATAAAAAAAAATATATACAGTGGTATGAAAAAGTTTGGGCACCCCTGTAGATTTTCATGATTTTCCTTTATAAATCATTGGTTGTTGGGATACAAAATTCCAGTTAAATATATCATATAGGAGACAAACACAGTGATATTTGAGAAGTGAAATAAAGTTTGTGATTTACAGAAAGTGTACAAGAATTATTTAAACAAAATTAGGCATGTGCATAAATTTAGGCACCCTTGCATTTTATTGATTTTAATACCTTTAGCACTAATTATTGGAACTCAAAATTGGTTTGGTAACCTCAGTGACCTCCATACACAGATGAATCCAATCATGAGAAAGTGTATTTAAGGAGGCCATTTGTAAGTGTTTCTTCTCTTTGCATCTTCTCTGAAGAGTGGCAACATGGGAGCCTCAAAACAACTCTCAAATGACCTGAAAACAATG
>OMNZ01085112.1:8922-23332 GCA_900303255.1 Lesueurigobius sanzi
TACTGTATAGTAGTTTTGTTGTTTTTTTTTTTTTTTTTGCGACTGTAGTGAAATATTTTTTTTGCTAGTGTTGATATTGTTTGGCTGAGTATTTTGTCATAAGCGTTTTTCTGACTTGATTTATCTCTAGGCCATTGTTGCCCAAAGTTTTTCCATGGAGGGCCACATTGGAAAAGTGTAACAAGGCGAAGGGCCAAACACAATATTGTTTTTACAATTACTGTGCGAGTAGGACGTCCTGTCATTATATTAGTGGCATGCTATTTAGTCTCAAGTAAAGCATGCAGCAAAAAATAATATCTTTTCGAATATTTGATCTTGTTTTGAGTATTTCCTGTCAAAGCAGCACAGTTTTTGTTCTAATTTCAACCTAATTTAACCTGCCATGTGCCAGATTGATATGCCTAGCACTCTGATTTGAGTTCTACAGGTTATTAATCTTGACTCACGTTAAATCTGCTCGTGAAAGGGAGGGACCGTCACAGCAATACTTCAAGATAATTGGGTGAAACGCCTGTTGGTACCCACCTACTGTACTTTTGCTGAATCCAGTAGAGAGAAAAGCACAAAAGTCTCTTTGCTCCATTTCAAAGCAGAAGCAGTAGCATTTCAGCTAAAACAGAGTCAATTGCTGCATCAAAAAGTAAGTCCTTAGATGCAGTGATGTTTGTTATTCTTCAGTGTTTGGTGCGATGTCGTACCAACATGTCCCGCCTTAAACCCCAATGCAGGCACGCCATTGGTCCCGCAAATGGCTGAGTTGAGCTGAGCGCAAGTGATTGGAGCCTTTCAAGATGTATTTTCCCGAGTTTGTGAAATCACAAATCTCGCGGGAATACATCTTAGCGCAAGGTTAGATCATGTTACCTAACTACTCAAAAATGATCTTTTGAAAATGTATTACATTTTTAGATTAGTTATTGACTGTAGATTCTCAAATCTAAGCACCATCTCCAGAGCCAGATGAAACCACTTGAGGGCCGAATTTGGCCTGCGGGCCCCACTTTGGGCACCTCTGCTCCAGGCCTAAAGTGGGGTCCGGGGACCACTGGGGGGCATTAGAGCCACTGCAGTGGGGCTTCTAAAATCAATATCAAACACATACAAATATGTTGAGTTTGACATTAATTTCAGGTGAACTTGTTTCATTATAACCATTTGTTTAGCAAATATATTTGCACCTTTTTTTTTAAGGTTAAGCTAATTTCTGAGATTTTTTTAGTAAAATCTTACTTGCTTTCCTTTTTTGAAAGAGTGAATTCTCATGCTGGTTGGCCCATGGGATCTTTAGACCTGTAAAAGGGCCCTGATGATGCACTGGACTTCAGGAAGGGCAGCGCAAGGCCTATCACATTGATCTAAGTTAGAGCCAATTCATGTTGAATTTAAACTGAACATCCCTGGCTATTTCATGTTCACTTATTAATTGAGTAAACACTAATAGCCTTCCTTCACGTGTAACAGTCACAGCACTTTCCCCCCTCAAATATTCACACCTCTTCCCATTCCTGGTAATTAACAACCTCACGCTTGTGTTTTAGCTGGCATAAATAAACACACTATCCACCTATACACCCTTCTAAGCAGCTCTTACCTGCTTCTGCTGCCTCTGTCTGATCTATAAATACTCTCTCATCAGCAGAGGTTGGCTGTGAGTGCGGTTGACCCCGGCCCCTCTCCGTCCAGCAGCGCGGTGATTTATGGGGACTCTGGCTGGCGCTAACCTTGCACTTGGGTCCTGGCAGTATAAATGATGGCAGGTCAGCGGCGCGGGATGGAGGCGAACCAGAGACTCTTTTTCCCTCTTTCTCTCCCCTATTATCATCAGTGTGAGGCAGACATCATCATCACCATCTCCAGGGAGTATAAATACCGCTGGATCAGGTGACAGCGGCGGCACTGGGCCTTTGATGGGAGCTTTAATTTCATGCCTAATTTCTCTCGGCAAACAGAGGATCGATGCTGCCCTGGTGGTGCTCCCTATCCTTTCTGCTTTCCTTGGCCTCAAAGACAGAGCGGGGAAGGACAAATGGTGACCGAGCGCCTGATGATGAGGAGACAGACGTTTAGCTCACCTGTAAACACACAAAGATGGACAGTGCTCAGAGACACACACCCCTATGCACACGTACATTCATTTGTGCGCCACATTGGGTCCTGCAAAATCAATAGCCCTGGCTGATGGCTTTGGAAATAAGTGCAACAAGCAAGACTACACAGCTCCCACCTGTGTGTGTGTGCGTCTGTGTGTGTGCGTGAGGTGATAAATATAAGCTTGTGTCCCTGCTCACAGCCCCGGGGACGCATTGAACTCTAGCCCCTCCATAATGACTTTGTCTACCTATCGATCCAGCTATGATCCATGTACTGTAATTCTTATATCATCAGCCCCGGACCCGGCAATAACTCCCAGTCATATTTCGGGCCCAGCGTCCACTTGACAACTTAATGATGCAGGGACACACTGCCTGGGTTTGGCCCTCCCTCCTTCTGCAGTCCCTTCAGGCCTCTCATTTCTCCTTGTTTCTTCAGACTAATATCAAGAAGGAGCTCAGAGGCTGTTCTCTCCAAGGACTTCCTGCTGAACCACACGTCTTCCTCCTCACCTGTGCGCGCTTCATGCAGAGGGTTAGTGTCTCCAGAGCCGTGTATCTGTCCCTGATTTGGAGCACAGTCCCTGCAGGCTCCTGACGAGAGCAGAGCCGTCCCTCTTTAGACCCTGTTCTCTCTCTCCCTCTGAGCCTACACCATATTTCACTGTCATTTCGGGCCTCTCTCGTAGCCTGGGTGTAATAGCTAGAGATATATGGGCTCACTTGTGCAGCCCTTCTGAGCTTCCTGAGCCTTTTATAAAACACTGTCAGAGTGACAAAACAGCAGCCCCTGGGTATCAGGCCACAGATGCCCCTCATCCTGAAGCCATTCTTCAATATCCTGCACTGATCCTTTTAGCAACTGATAACATCTGGGTCCTTGGACAGGAGCAGTTGGACCGCCATCATGGACATAGTCGTAGCTCATCTCTATAGCTCTCTCTATAAGCAATATGCTCTGTCAGGCCCGTTTTTAAAAAGAATGATTTAGGGAACAGCGTGGAATCTTGAGCCAATATGAAACCACAGACATCTTCTTTTAGGTTGACACACCTGACTGTGCTAATAAAGGAGACAATGCTGTCCAGGCATGAGCCTGTTTGATCAGACGTGTTTGATTTAAAGTCTATGCTGAGGGCTTTTGTTCATTACTGTCGCAGTTAGATAGACTCTAATGAGAGTCCATCTGGCCACAGAGACGCTTAACAACCTGCACCTCTGAGGCGCTCACTGATGGAGATGTGAACACTTAAGACACAGCTCTGTGACAATTAAAGCTGCTGCCTCACTTTGTGACAATAATGTACAACTGATTCAATGTTATTGCAGTTTTTCTGTCACTGATTAGACCTACAAATTGAATTATAACTTACCTTTTTAATCTTGTGTAAACATTGATGGATCAGGCTGTGGGTCCTGGCTCAGTGTTTGTGGTCTACTGTTGGAGAACTTCAAAGGAAAGACAGTCAGTCAACATGTGTTTAAAACATGTTTGTCAAGCATTGCCTAGAGATAAATAGTTTGAACTGCTAAGCAGTCCCTTTAAAGGCCTATAGGCCTACACCACTGAAGCCTTCTCATGCCATTGACTGCATTAACCTCACATCTGCTGCTGTATCAGCCATCAGCCCATTTTCACCTCACCGTCTCCTCATCCTCTCCTCCTCTCGCTCTGAACACAGCAGCTCCAGCCCCCGCCCTCTTCCCCCCAGCCTTAATTGGGAGTCAGGGAGAGCAGTCGAAATCGCATTAACGCGGGCCCTGCCTGGCTGTGCCATCCATCTTGTTTTTTATTACGCCGCGCCGGGGCTGCCTGGGCGCTGCCGTTCGATTTGTCACCGGCCTCGTTCGCTGATAACAGGCATTTGTCATCGCCTTGGCTCCCTGTTAATGTTATCATCTCTTCCCTGACAGCCGCCCTCCGCCGGGGAGCGCCGGCGACAAAGCACATCCGTCAAGCGAATATTTCCACGGCTAAGGGGAGCGCACACTGCAATAAGCCACATTAAAGCACTTATGAAGGGCCTGGCGCGTGCGTGTGCGCGCATATGTGTTGTGGTGTCATTCCAGGTGCGCAGTGCAGACCACCGCTTGTCTTTGCTGTAAAAAGCGGAGAGGTGGGGGCTTAGGGGGAGAGAAAGAGGTAATTTGTTGCAATTAATTACGCAGTGAGTGTGGCTTTGTTGTGTGGGAGAGCATTTTATCTGTTGGAATGCCTCCTCGCCAGGCTGTGATGCTATTTGTTTGATTTATAGCTCGAGGCTGCCTGAGGCGGAGTGAGCTAAGAGTTGGTGTGTGTTTTCACATAAGCACAGAGCGGCGTGGCATTATCCACAGAAATATACTGTAGTGTCGAGACAAGCCCTTTTGTTTGGGAGTGACGTTACATGTGAACAGGCACGAGCAATAGGGCTTTAGTTTGTTCTCTCGAGAGGTAAACTGCGGCCCATTTGTCATTCAGCAGCAAATCAACTACTCACTCTGACCTTCTCCAACCCGGCAGCAGCCCACCCTTTATAGGTCCTCTTCTTTGAAACGATAGGTCTACATCTTCTTCTCTAATAGATCTTTAGGCCATCGTTTTGAGTTTCTTGGCATTACACTACAATCATACTGGCAAATGGCAAATAACTTCCCAAAGACAATTTAACAACCTTGTCAGTGCGTAATAGTGGATGTCTGGCCTCTAGAGTGCTCTCTTGTGTTGTGTGAGAACAAGCAGGGTTGTGACAACATATCCATTCAGCCTCAGTCGGGGGCTGTGGTCCTTCTGCAGGGCCTGACAGATGGATCAGCCAGCCCAGAGGCTTAGTTCAAACACGCGAGACAACCACTCCTCCCAACTCTTCCCTTCATACCGCAAAGGTCCCAAATATGCAGCGCCTCGGGCACAAAATAGAATAATGTTTGTGACAATTGAAATGTGGTGCAGTGAGATTATTTAGTATTTTATTTTATACAATATACAAAAAAGGCAGAGTGGGTTGTGCTGGAAAGATCATCCAGTATGTGAATCCCTGCATACTGTATGAATGTTAAATTATATGACCAAATTAAAGAAGAACTAGGGTATTACACATGTGAATTTATTATACAGTATTCCCGTTTCCTTGTGACATCATTATTTCATGGTAAAACATACAATGATGAAACCCCACATATACAAGTTTGATGATTAAAGATACATTAAGACTCTTAAAAGTTTTTCCTGTTGTAGGTATTCAGTAGTTCAGAGTGAAATGACTACTACAGTAGCCGTATTAATTGCTATCTCCTTTGTGTAAAAAGAAATGTATTAACAAACTTAAAAGGTACCAGGTCAATATAAACATATTCTTAAATAAAATAACAAAAGCAACACTGATGTCTTTGATATTACATTGTATGGACATGAATAATACAACAGACTGATCCATATCTTGTGTCATAGCTAATGGGCTATTGATAATCAAGATAATTTAAAAGAAAAGAGCTTTCATGAATGGTAAAACAGTTAACATGAGGCACAAATTAGTGTTTCTGGAGCGCAACGTGAGTCACAGTACAAAATCAGACACAGAAATTGATTAAAATACCTCTGTTGGATGGTTTGAAATGCATGAGAGCCTTATGTCTGTCCTGGGAATGAAAGACATTTTCAAAAGTAGTTTGAACATGTTGATCTTTATACACAGAGCAGCAGACTTCCTCTTGTCTCAGTTAATGAGTAAAACAACCATTTCAGTTCAGTCCTTGTTTACGTGGAATCGCTGTGCCCCAGGGTCCCATAACCGTTCATCATAGACATTTTGAGATGTCCGTTTGTTAACTCGTCCTCGCCGACGTTGTTTCTGGAGGCGAACATCTGACTGATCTCCATGAATGTTTTATTCCTGGTCTCCGGGATGATGAGGGTGGTATACAGAGCCACTCCCAAACAGATCACACAGAAGATCAGGTAACAGTACGGGCCCATGTCCATCTGCGGTGGCAAAAACAAAACAGTGGTTTGAATATTGAAATCATGCTTGTTGCTGTTCGTTTACAGTGCATTCAAAATCAAGCTTGAATCAAACCACCTTGTAGCATTCAGAGGTGAAATTTACTTTTAGCAACCACCTTTAGAGAACAGGCATCAGAAACCCTTAAGAGACGGAACGAGGCTAAGAAAAATAGTGCTACAATAACATTATTTCAAAAACATGTCTTCAAACCAAATTATTATTTTAATAAAGGTAAAAACCACACACTACCAATGCTACCACAGCTACTACTGGCAATGGTGTATTACTACAGTTTCCACTAGGGCTGCAAGATTACAATTTTAAATACTGCAATTATCTAACCCCAAAGGCTGAGGGTTTTTTTTTCTGCCCCTGCATCTCCAGCGTTTCATGAAGCTGAAATATAATGAATTAGTACTACTGCAATGTATAAAAGCAGTTCTAGAAGTATATTTCGCTGACAATACTAGGGCTGTGACGATAAACAATAACATTGGTAACCGCAATGAAAACAAGGCATGATTAGTTGATTGCAGCATTTCCTTTTCATAATTTGCATCATCGCTTAAGAAGTCAGTTCAACTACGGCAGATAGTTACTGTGATAATACTGTGAATCGCGGAAAATGCGTCCAAGGAAATTGTGAGACAAAATTTCCATATCATCCCAGGCTTAGACAATACTGAATTGCGTAAAAAATAAATAATATTAAAATTGCAAATCGAATCGCAATCACAATAAGGTTTTTTGTCAAAATCGTGCAGCACTAGTTTCTACTACTACATCATTATTACAATTACCGTATTTTCTAGACTATAAGTCATACTTTTTATCTTAGTTTGGCTGGTCCTGCGACTTATACTCAGGTGCGACTTATATATTAATGAAAATGTTACGTTAGCATACCAGACACCTTTTCAGTTTATTATTTATGCCTCGTGTAGCTGAATAACCATTAATGTGTTACGTTAGCATACCGTACACCCATTCAGCCTGTTTTTCTCTATTCTATTATTATTATAACTTGCCTTTCAAAATGAAATGTCTGCTCTTGGTCTCTGATTTTGTAAAGTAAATTTCCCCCCAAAAAATGCGACTTATAGTCCAGTGCGACTTATACATGTTTTTTCCTTCTTCATTATGCATGTTTTGGCTGCTGCGACTTATACTCCAGAGCGACTTATAATCCGGAAAATACAGTACAGTATGTGTCCATATATATCGTCATATATGGTTTAACTGTGTAAAAGTCCTTAAATATGCTCAGGTATTCTACTTATTACAAGTTGAATGGGAAAAAGAGTAAATGTATCTAACATCTGTCTTACAGCTATCCTTTACATTTCTGTAAGTGCTTGTGCAGCCATATTCAGAGCACAGAGACAAATGACTCCCAAACAAGTGCATACATGTTCTGGGTGAGCTGGAAAGCAGGAACATTCTCACTCTCAGCGACTTCTTCTTTTCTACACATTAATAATGAATACATTAAATATTAGTGCGGCATCAAGGTCTGGAGGTTGGGTGTCTGGACCTGTTTGTAGCTTCTAACCTTCTGGATATAATAGTCAGTGTTTTCTGGACTATAAGTCACTCCAGAATATAAGTCGCACCAGCCAAAAAATGCATAATGAAGAAAAAAAAAGCAAAACATATATACGTTGCACTGGACTATAAGTCGCATTTTTGGGGGGAAATTTATTTCACAAAATCCGAGACCAAGAAGAGACATTTCATCTTGAAAGGCAGAATAGAATAGGTGTAAGGTTTGCTAATGTGACACATGAATGGTTATTCAGCTACACAAAGCATAAACAACAAACTGAATAGGTGTCTGGTATGTTAACATAACATATTAATTAATATATAAGTCGCACCTGAGTATAAGTCGCAGGACCAGCCAAACTATGAGAAAAAGTGTGACTTATAGTCCAGAAAATACGGTAATATCCTACCTCAAGGAAAGGGAAAAGGAACCCTATGGTAAAGTTGGACAGCCAGTTGAGGCAGCCGGCCACAGTGTAGGCAGCGGGACGGTGAGACTGTTTAAAGAGCTCGGCGGTGATCAGGAAGGGCACACCAGCTGCAGCACAGAAGAGACAAAAAAAAACCCTTTATTCATGCATCCAAACTGTGACAAAAATGGTTATATCATCAACAACCACTTCAATTAGGACTCATTGCATTGCTTTTATATACAGTGACATTAGAGTTGTACTATTCTATATGAAACCATTCCGTTTCTTGTATTGATACTGCAGATGTATTCCAAGACCTCTACATTATACTGTACTTTCATAATTACTCAGTGATTCATAGAGTGACAAGAACAACATGTTTGGGGAATGTCTGTCTAAGCAAAACAAAAGCTTAGTGTGGCTTCCTCGATTCATTAGCTCAAAACGCAACAGTATCTTCAAAGCGGTGCTCTGGCGTTCAACACATAATAATTCTTCATTGTTAGAAGTGAAGCTGAAAAATGCATTAGTAAAGACTTTAATGAGGAGCGCTGCCCTCATTATCTTTGCATGATAATTGCGGCGAGGAAGGTTTCATATTGTCAAACCAATAACTAGGCCGTAATTTGTCAACATCTGCGGCACGTATGGAAGGCTTCTCTGTGCCGACTGCGCTCCTCGTGAAGGGAGCCGCACACATCACGGCCAGCGCATGAACAATGAGCTATTAAAAAGTGTAATTGCAGCCACAGATATCACCCATGTATGTGTGGACTATAGATTTTGCTGCTTTTTGATGAATTGCATTATGTAAACCAGCCGGGCTCGAATCCATCACCCTCTCAAGTTCAATTTAACACAGCGCCAAAGCTTATAAACTATTGCCTCTTAATTCACTCAACTCGTCTTGAGTGGGAATGGCTGGGAGAATGGAGGGAGTGCAGCGGTTATGGTTTCCTAATTTACAAGAGCAATGAAATACTAGCGAGAGTGGAAGTGGTTTGCAGCCTGCTGTGAGCCAAGCGTCCAGCAGGGAGCAGTGTTACCTTACGCACGGGGCTGACTCGGAAGAGCAAGCGTTGGAGTTCAGGTATCCATACAATTAGTTACACTTGATGTTAATTATCGTGAAAAAATATCTCACCTGGACCGATGCAGAAGCCAGCGATGATCCCGACAACACAACCCACGCTGATGTAGCGCATGAAGACTAGATGAGGCTGTAAATGTGACGGAATGAGTTCAATGCTACAATTTCCCTTACATAAAATACATAAAAATCGTCTTTGGCACATGCAAATGAAAGGATTAAATAGTTGATTTATTGCAAAGGTGTTATCATTAGAAGTGGGTCTCAAACTTATCACATCATGCACCATCTATGAAAATATTTGGACTAAGCATGGGCTGAAGGTTTAAAATAGGACTAAATAGGAGTATACAATACAGCACCAGTCAAAAGTTTGGAAACTCTTTTTTCTTTTAATTACAATTTTACTGAAGGCATTTGGAATTATCTAAAAGAAGAACAAAGGGCGAGTGCTTCAGGGTCCAGGTGTGTATAAATCAGGTGCTCTTCTAGGATGTGGCTGGGAGACATTATGAGAAAAGAGATACTGACTTGCAGGTAAGATCAGGCGTGTAGGCAGGCAAAATGAAATCATCCCAGGCACTCTGTTATGAAAAACCTTTAAAATCCTTCAATAAGTCATGGATTCGACTTCTATCCGTGACTTATTAAAGGATTTCTAAGATTTTCCCTCAGATGATTTCATTTTGACTGCCTACACGCCTGATCTTACCTGCAAGTCAGTATTTCTTATCTCACATTTGGAATTATGTTTTAAACAAAAAAAGAAAATAGTCACTATTTTCTTTTATTACTGCTTAGCTCACTTTCGGCATTTTCTCATTGAGCTTCACGATGTTGTCACCAGAAATGGTTTTCACTTCGCAGACTGTTGAAAACCACTTCAGGTCCCTGCCTCATGAAGCTCATTGAGAAAAGGCTGAGGATAAATGGTGCCAATTTTGAAGAATTTAAAATATAAAACACATTTTGAATTCTTACACCCATTTTGTTTCCTACATAATGGCATGTGTTCATTCATGGTTTAATGCCTTCATGAGAATCATACCATGTAAACAGTGCTGAAAATACAGAAAAGCCAATACATGAAAAGTGTTTCCAAACTTTTGACTAGTAGCTCTAATCAAAGTCAAACCAAAGGGGGACAAAAGCATTTAGCACAAAATTGTTTGTAAAATGTTAAGACTTGAGCTGTTTGTGTACTGTCTTTGTGGATTGTGTTACCGTGTAGGCAGGTTTAAAATGAATAAAAAAAACTAAACTAAAATAACTCCCAGAACTCAACATGAGTATCACTTCTCTAAGTAACACTCAGCAGTAGTTGTTGTAAATGTATGCATAATTAAAGTCTATGCAATATGCAAGAATAATTAGTAGACCAACAGAAATGACCTATTTTGCGTTATTTTGGGGTACTGTATGTAATATATATATATATATACTGCACCTGTAAAATGACAGACACAGTGATTCCAGCGCAGCACAGTCCCATGAACAGGAACCCCCCGATCATCAGAGGTCTTCTGCCCACACGCTCAATGGTGAAACACTACAACACACCACAACTTCACTTTCACAGAAAACACAGGCTTCATGCAAAAATCACATGTGCACATATCTTAATTCATATAATAGAATTTAATGATACCACATATACCTTTAATTGGAATTTAAATTATACAGTGCATCGAAAATAGTAGGAGTAATTGTGTAATTGGTTTTGGAAACTACAAACGATTTTCTGGTAGTGGAATGAAATTTGTTTAGTATTATTGTCATTTATTGTAAACTGTGTGCGCATCTAAATATAAAGTATTTTTGTCAACTTTTTGAGTTTACAGGCTATTTTTCTTGCATTTATGTGTCTGTGACTCTAAACCAGACCTGGGCAAACCCCGGCCCACGGGCTGGATTTGGCCCACGAGAGGATTTCCTCCGACCCGCGGCTTGTAGAGCCTAAAATAAAAGTAAGTCTCTAGCCCAATGGTTCCCAAAGTGGGGTACGCGGCCCCCTGGGGGTCCTGAGAGGCACTTCAGGGGGGCCCCCAAAGCTCATGTTGAAAATAAGACATTTTTGAAAAGACTGAATTTCTAACTAAAATGCATATGCAATTGTATACATTTATTAGTTTCAACCCATATTCAGAATATAGTCATTGCTATTTCATGTAATTTCCAAGAGGCCAAAACACTAGAAATTATTTTGAATTAATTAATTATTACTGGGGGGTCCCTATGCCAGCTTCCGATCGATAAGGGGGCCACAATTCTCTGGACTTTGGGAATGGCTGCTCTAGCCCATTCCTGTCAGGAGTTATAGAATTTTAAAGAAATAATTAAAATGTTCAATCCAGCCACTAGGGGGCAGCCAACATTTAAAAAAAGAGTAAGGAATTCCACACCTGTCCAGCAGAGGGCACTGACACTTCCTTATTTGCTCTGCCTGAGCCTGTCAGATTTCTGAAGCTAAGCAGGGCCTGGTCAGTGCTGTGATGGGAGACCGCAGGCCCCACTGGGAAACACAATCAATTTATTTTTGTATTGCCCAATATTACAACGAGAGTCGCCTCAGAGGCTTCACACACATCAACATGTAGTGTCCAATCAGGATTTGACAGTAAATAAATAAATCAAACAATGGATAAATAAATATAATACAGTTAAAGTAAAAACCAGCTTTAAAAGTAGGTGCTGTTTAAGAGTAAAGTAATAATAATGTTAATCAATACAGTGCTCATTATTGTTATTTATTTTATTTTTTTTCATGTTTGGTCAATAGTATTTTCCAATTTACAATATATGCGGCCAAATTAAATTCAAGTCATCGTTTGTGTGGCCCTCGGACTCAATCCAGGTTTCTCATGTGGCCCCTTGTAAAAAAAATAATAGCCCACCCCTGCTCTAAACAGTTGTAAAATGTGCTTATAAACTTGTCTCTATTAAGAAACTGGATTTCAGAAATGTCTTTGGACTAAAACTATGAATTTAATTTACTCGCTCCCTCTTTCAATATTTGTAATAAAAATTTAAAATAAATCAGGTATAGTGCTTTTCATAAAGTATAGGAATGGGTTAAAAAGACATTATTTTAAATGTACAAACATTAAATCAATCTTAATATGTGGTGATTATTAAAAATGTTGTTCATAATGTTTGATTATTTGTTAAGCATAAATAAAGTCTTAATCACTTGTAAATGGCCAAAAGCTTTCCTCACTGTAATATAGAGCAACAGTGACTTTTGCTGTAAGTCTTAAAAGTCTTAAAACTTCCAGTAAATTAAAAATGCTTCTGCCTCCCTCGCGCTAAAGCTGAAAAAACAGATTCCCCAGTAATTCATTTAAAAACGGTTTAGTCCCAAAACGGCGTCAGTTCGGTGACTGCAGTTGAACTTTTGAGTCTCACCCCTAACATTCCTGAGATGACTTCGATGGCTCCTGTCCCGACCGTCGTGTACTGGATGTGAGGCTCGGGAATCCCAGCGTCCTTGAATATATCATTTGTGTAGAACCAGATCTGAAAGTGACATTGACACAAACAACACATGTATCACAAAGACACGCAGACACGCACTCTGAAATGTATAGGCCTTCTTCATGAGGATCCAAAAATTGGCTGTGCCCGTTTGGTGTTTACACATGATCCATCATAGTGATCGTTATTATCAGAACAACCATCTCTCATGCATTTGAGATATGGCGTTTTATCAGTATGGACTTCTGACAAGTGCTCCCTTAGAAATTAATTTGTGTATCCTCATTAATCACACTTTGCTGATGCAACATCCATCATTGATGAGGTGTAGATGAGATCGTGACGGGCGCAGTTAAACGCTGTCTTGTTGATTTAGTAACCGCATGTATAGCATTTCATCACTATTTTGCAACGTGCCCAAACTCACACTGTATATCACATAATGCATCACAAAAGAGTCCGGGAATGTTTGAAGCTGAAGGAAATTTCAGCAGTTCACAGACTGCAGCCATGTTTTATGATTATTGTAAAAACGTCTCTCACAATAAAATCCCAAATGGAAAGTTTTAAAAAGTGATATTCAGAATAAAAAGGGTGATCTGTAGCTGTTGGAAAAATTGCACACATTGGCCCACATTGAACTTTGAATGAATGTGTCGCTTTTGTATTTTGTATTTCAATAATCGAAATCCAGATCTTTGCCATCAACCACGGCATCAGCGAATCAAGCTCTGAAAAACCCTTAAGGAGGTTTTACGTTCAAAATATACAGCATGTAGACGCGCGTCAAGAGACTTTCCAAGCGGCAGACGCAAACGTTCAATAATCTGAGGTTTTGGAGAAAGACGTGGCGCGGCAATCAGAGAGGCTCGCTGTTAGGGCTGGGCGATATGATGATAAAAGTTGAATCGCGATCTGGTCTCCATGACGATCTGCTTTTATTGGGAACATTGTCATATCGTGATTCAGTGGTTTTTATGTTTGAGGCAGCTCTAAGCTCAAATACTGACCTCCGCTCACTGCTTCTACTGTCAGGACTAAACCAGGAGAAACCTAGGTCTAAATCAGGAGAGAATTAGGTCTAAACCAGGACTAAACCAGGAGAAAACTTGGTCTAAACCAGGCCTAAACCAGGAGAAAACTAGGTCTAAACCAGGAGAAACCTAGGTCTAAACCAGGACTAAACCAGGAGAAAACTAGGTCTAAACCAGGAGAAAATTAGGTCTAAACCAGGACTAAACTAGGAGAAAACTAGGTCTAAACCAGGAGAAAACTGTGTCTAAACCAGGCCTAAACCAGGAGAAAACTAGGTCTAAACCAGGAGAAACCTAGGTCTAAACCAGGACTAAACCAGGAGAAAACTAGGTCTAAACCAGGAGAAAATTAGGTCTAAACCAGGACTAAACCAGGAGAAAACTAGGTTTAAACCAGGTCTAAACCAGGAGAAAACTAGGTCTAAACCAGGAGAAAACTAGGTCTAAACCAGGAGAAAACTAGGTCTAAAGAAGGAGAAAATTAGCTCTAAACCAGGAGAAAACTAGGTCTAAACCAGGACTAAACCAGGAGAAAACTTGGTCTAAACCAGGTCTAAACCAGGAGAAAACTAGGTCTAAACCAGGTCTAAACCAGGAGAAAACTTGGTCTAAACCAGGCCTAAACCAGGAGAAAACTAGGTCTAAACCAGGAGAAAACTAGGTCTAAACCAGAAGAAAATTAGGACTAAACCAGGAGAAAACTAGGTCTAAACCAGGTCTAAACCAGAAGAAAATTAGGACTAAACCAGGAGAAAACTAGGTCTAAACCAGGCCTAAA
>OMNZ01085126.1:0-30336 GCA_900303255.1 Lesueurigobius sanzi
TTAGACCTTTATCTAGACCTAAGAATATTATTAAGGGTAGTAAGTAACCTGATATGAAGTGGGCTCGCTTAATTGGTCGCTGCCAACGACCTGTTTTCTGTCTATTTGTGCGTCCATATTCAACACAGTGAAAGGGCAGAGTGACTGTCTCCATCACTGCACTTGTTCTCGAGGGTAATCCAACTTATTATTTGTCGAATAGATTTGGAAAACAATTGTACAATCGCATGAACGAAGGCCAGAGTAGCTCCAAAGTGTACGTCCCTACAGCAGGTACGTCCCGGGGTACACATCCAAAATGGCGGCGTAAGTCAAACTGCGTGACCCGTGACGACACTGGCAAATCATCTATACGGAGAAAAGCCTTCAGAGTCGACTCTGAGAGCGCAGGAAGAAGTCTCCGCAATATAACGTTATAAAAAGTTATAAAATACAAATAATAATATAATTTTATTCTATATTTTTAAAACCTTTTTTTCCTCAAAGTAGTTAGGCCATCAGAGAAGGCCTTGCTGGCCGTGACCGCACGCCACTGCCGCCCGGTTTATAATGTTCAGCTAATTGTTGTAGAAAACTAGCATGAACAAAGATGATGGGAAATGTATTTTAATATTTTAATATTTTGGAAATCTTGTGAGATTGTCAGCAAATTGAAATGCCTGAAACCAGTGTTGGGCAAGTTACTTTAAAATTGTAATTACAGCTTTAAAAATGTAATATGTTTGTAACATATTACTGCAAAAATGTAACGGAGTTTCACTACTCTGAGTTACCTTTTCCTCGGTCGTACACGTTTTTAAGTGTTTTGTTTTGATGATATTAGCTACACGAGCCTCTTTCTACACCAGTATCTAACTTGTTTTGATGATGCATCTTAGAGTTGCACTTAAAATGTATATCACTGTATTTTGTTGAAGGATTCTTATATTCCTCAGTTACTGAAAAAAGTGATATATTTCTGTAACTAGTTTCTTTTGTAACACTGCCACAAATTTAAGTAGGAGCCAAAAAAATACATGTCTCAGTTTTTTGCAGATAAAATCTGCATGCACCATCTCATAGTGTTGCAATTTGCTGTGCACGATCAGAGAGGAAAGGACTACAGATTGATAGGATCATATTACCCTTATCTGGACTCTGATTGGTCAAAGTGATTCTGTTACAACTCTGGTGTTACAATCATCCCCGGTCTCCCCGACTGGAGGAATAATTAAATAATAACAAGGGGTTGAACTTGCATTTTTGTTTACATGTTTGACGAGCTTATGAAAGCACTTCTTTATAATTCATTTACGCCTCTCACTGATACGACACATGAGGTGAGAGCTAATCTGTGGCTTATCTGACCAATATCAATCAGTGACTCGCACAAAATGTTCACACAAGAAATGTGGAAAAACAACCTCAATGTTGAAATCATGAGCACCGACCTTGTGGCTCAGTTGCTCAGGCACCGGACTTTAAAAACCCTAGATAACCACCCACATAATGAGCAAAACCTGTAATAACTATGTATTGAATATAGTGACAACAACATTATTGCAATATTTGTATCAATATTATATCACATAAATTATTCACAATCAACAAAAACAACAGGAAATCTCTCGACTGTTGTGGTCAGATATTGGACATTGCTGCGTCAGTTGTACTGTACCAATAATTACCATACATTGTACACCTTAAGTAGAGAAGTCGACAATAACAACATTGTGTACATACAGCTGTAAATTATATGCGTCAATACCTTCTAGCAATCTGTATGTAGATAGTGAAGCAGATCGTTTAGTCACTATTTATGACTGATGTGATTTGCAGTGGTACAACGTAAGCAGTACGAGTAAACAAACTGTTTGGATGCTAGGACCAGTTGAAATGCTGTGTTGCAGTGTTGTGTAGTACAGTATATATATCTGCAGTGCGATAAACACATCGTACTCTGCCTTGCTCTTAAAAAAAATGCAACAAAGCAGTTTTCTCAATTTTTGCTCAGAGCTGCAATAAAAAGGTTCTGGAGATTATTCAAATTTGATAAAAATGCTGACCTCACATGAGTTTTTGTTCAATTATAATTCAGTCAAAATGGATTTCATTGACGCTTTAGAATAAATTTCCATCTTTTACCACAAACCTTAATTCAAAGCAGTTGAGTGGATTCATTATTTTGCCATGTCTGTCAAAAGTCTTTCTTTACTGGCAGAAGCTCTACAGAAAACTTACCAAACCCATTATCGTGTGTTTTCAGGTCAAGTTTTACGTGTGGTCTCGCTGGAGCTCTGGCCTCTAACCCGGTGGACGTGGTGCGTACGAGGATGATGAACCAAAAAGGAGGAGCGCTGTACAAGGGCACTCTGGACTGTCTGCTGCAGGTGGGCCATCCTTTCATGGAAACACAAATTACATCAATAAATTACTGGGAAAATGTTTTATGGTTACGCCACGTGCTGTACGTTAAAATACTTTGTGCCAGAGATGATCAATGTTGACCGTTGACAATGCATTAGGCTCCAGGGAAATCTTTATCTTGCTCAATACAGTCTATAGGCATTTACAGTAAAATGATGTCTTAATTGCTGCTAAAGTCTGGAATAGGGCTGCAACTAACGATTATTTTGGCGATTAATCGTTTGGCTGAGAAAAGTGCGTGGAACGATGTTTAACTTCATGAAGCTAAAGAAACGCTGGTTGGGGGCCTTTTGATAGAGAATAGTTCAAGATAATGTTTGTAGAAGGCTCTTAGTGGTTGGACACGTGTGTGAACGTGACATTCATCATTTGAAAGCTAAGAACTTCCAGAATTCAGTGACTGAGATTAAACTACCATTTAAAGAGAGAGGGTTTATCAAAAATGCAAACTTTCATTGTAATTCTGGCTCTGTGTGAGTGAAAAATCAGACAATTCTTTCTAGAAAACGATTATTAAAATAATTGTCAACTATTTTAATCGTTTTAATTAGTTGTTTCAGCCCTAGTCTGGAACTGTCTGCCTGAACACGTGAGACAAGCATCTTAGTGTAGCAATATTGAAAACCAGGCTGAAAACTTTCATTTGGTCGTGCTAATTGCAGCCAAATCACTTATTTTATTGTAGATATAATTTAAATATATATTTTTGTTATTGCAGGTTTTAATCTTGTAATCTTGTGTATTTTGTGTTGTAAGGCACACTGAGGTGGTGTGAAATGTGCCCTTTAAATAAAGCTGCTTTGTTTTGCCTGTATCTTCTTCCAGACGTGGCGTTCCGAGGGGTTTATGGCCCTCTACAAGGGTTTCTTTCCCAATTGGCTACGACTTGGACCTTGGAACATCATTGTATCCTTTCCCTATCTGTTGTTTATTTTGTATATTAGAAATGGAGAAATTGACTGCGAAGAATTGTTAATTCTGCTTTATTTTTTCACAATAAATGCAAAGAGGTGTATTTAAGTTTGTAATGTGGTGCTGTCCTGGTAGAGGATCTAGGTTCATACTGTTGTTGTAATGTTGAAAAGCAGGAGAGGCTCAAAGACCCAGATCGGCTTAAAGATGGAGTGAGTCAGAGCAGACTGGTCAGTTCACATACAGACTAAAATATAGACTTATCAGGGTGAAGTGAAGAGGGCTGGGGTCACAGGAAAGTTGGAACAACAAAAGCTTTAGGCCTAAGTCGAGAAGCTTTCAGTCTCTCTGAACATTTCCTTAACCTTATTTCCAGTTCTTCCTCACTTATGAACAGCTTAAGAAGATCGACGTGTGATTTGAAAGTAGTAGCACGGACAATGTGGAAGAAACGGGCTCTTGGACGAGCAGAAAGGACCAAAGCAGGACTGGATCCCGGGTTTGTGAAGCCGCGCTGAGGCTGGCTCCAGACTTTGAGTCCTGCTCGAGTTGCACATATTTTAAACCTGTGGCAAGTGTGAAAATTACTATTACACACTGAATGCAATATAGTACATTATACTGATCTAGCTTATCTTAAGGCTGTGTCAAACCAGTCGCTGAAATTGACTTTTATATTGCATTTCAGCCTAAAACTGTTTAAAAATACCCCATCAAAGTGCATTTGTTTTTTAAGTGCCTTGGCGAGTGCTGAATGCCTCTAGGTCTGAGTTATAAGGACTACAAATGTTCAATGGCAGCTGACAATCGCTGTGATCATTCCCTTTTAAACAGTTAAATGATAAGACGTGATGGGTTTCATCTTTTATACATATTTTTACAATAACTGATTTGGATATGAACAATAATTTATAATGACACAGACTAATGTACTGTAGTAATGACAGAACTATACTGA
Organism: Lesueurigobius sanzi; assembly: GCA_900303255.1. Lineage (NCBI taxonomy): Eukaryota > Metazoa > Chordata > Actinopteri > Gobiiformes > Gobiidae > Lesueurigobius > Lesueurigobius sanzi. Next base: position 4,277 of record OMNZ01085126.1, read on the forward strand.
AGACGGGCCACATGAGCGTGGTACCGCTGGTCCCTCACGCCGCAGAGCAGATTGTGCAGTAACCAAAGGCAGCTGGGGACGGGAGCGGGCCCCGGGTCCCCCCCTGATATCTAATACTCTGCAGACAGAACCTAAGACGCACACGGGCACGTTATGCAACCGCTTATTACACCACTCCCGCTCTGGAGCTAATGCCATTGGCTCACTACAAGTTATGGACAATATTTTTGCCTGAATTCACATGATCAATTGTTCACTCGAATTGTATTTTTGTATGTATTTGCACGTGCTTTTGTGAGCTTTCACCAACGACAGAAAAGGTGTGTCGGGCTTTAAGTAAACCACTGATGCTGCCAAAGTGGAAGTGCTGTGTGAAACTTGTGAATGCTGCTGCTGTATGATGTACATGCAAAATTAAAGACAAAAGAAAAGTAGTAGTTGTTTTTGTTGTATTTAGTTCCTACCACCGGGTGGCGCTGTGGGGCCGCAATCCCTTCAATCGTCAGCGCTCACCCCAAAGGACATCTGAATCCCAGCTCTCTGACTTATAGGACATAAATCAAGCACAACACCGTTTCTGAAAGATGCTGGTTTTCTTTCATTCTCTTCTTCTCCCCAAAACATTGAGTTATGAATAATTCAGAACAATAAGATGTAATTGTTGTTTTTATATTTGAGGTGGATCCCCGTTTCCCCTGTCTGAGGCGAATTGGTGAACCCGGGGGAGAACCCTGCTGCAGTAAACCCCTCAGAGTTGTTATTTATTTAGAGAGTAACTGCCTTCATCGAAATCAAATCTATCTGCAGAGCTCTAACCCACTGCAAAACCCACGTGACCAGCTCTTTCCTGTTTGAAAGAGATTTCTGGTTTGATACATGGACATGCAGTGCTTTGATAAGTTAAAAAAAAGAACATGTGTGATGTACTCCCAGATCCAATGGTTTTGTGGATTTGAATCTGCCTCTTAGTTTTGTGCTACACTTTTAAAACATTAGATCGCACAGAAATACATTTACTCCAGTCTCCAGCAGTGCTTTTCAGACAAATTATCTTCATCCACTTTAACATTTCTTTGGATAATTAATTGTAAAACTTATTCGTTTTAAATTCAGCAGGAGATTAAAAGTTGGTGTTTCTGCAGTTTCTTTGTCCATAGATAGAACTTTCAACAGTTTGGACCAAGAAGCTGCAAGATCAACTCGATAGTAGCCCTGCATAGTTGTACATTATACAAATTATACTTTTTTTTGACTTGGACGACCTTTATTGATCCACACGGGGAACTGCTCGGTCATTGATTTGTTTCTTATACGCATTTTAGACCTAAAATATATTAATAAACTGAAATCTAAGATAAACATGGTCACATTTTACGCAGAATAAATGCTCAATCCAAGACTTAACAAGAGTCCAATAAAACTAATGAGAAAACCGGGCCAGAGTTTGGCGTCTCAGAGTTGCTTCTGAATCCTGCCTGGCGTGATGACTTTGGCAGCGCCCTCAACAAGCTGGGCGAATGCAGCCCGGGGGACTCCTGCCGTCAGGACACGCTGCATTATGGGTATTATTTGTGGCCAGCCCCGGGGTGCAGAGGAGCTGGTCCATTGTGTGAGAAGAGATCAGAATGAGCTTTTTGTATCAGAGGGGGATAAGGCTCTGCACCAAACCACTGCCTTTCACCGCTTTCTGTTTGCTCAGCCATTTCTCACATTCAAATGTTTTTGTCACAGCACAACGCAATCAATGGACAGATAAATGGCAACGGCGGAAAGAAAATGTAGACGTGAAGACAAATCTATAGCAGGGGTCCATTTAGAGCAGGCTGCGACAGGCTGACAATATAAAAAATCATCGTCCTATTGTCATCTGTTTGGCTCAATACCACTGCTGAGATGTGGCACCAGAGCCACTGTTTTTATTAGTATTTTCAGCTCTGACAGATGTTTGGGAGTTTAGACACAAAAATGAATGATTTTTTTCCACTCCGTCAAGACGCATTGTTTACAGGCCACATATTCACAGGCGTTTCAAAATATCAGTCTAAAAGATTACCTGAGGAGAAGACAGCGCAGGCGAGAAAAATAGTACGCTAAAGTATGACCTATCAACAAACGGATGACAAAGTGAGGATTTTCATTGTCTTCTGCATAAAATATAGGGCTGTAAGGCAGTAATAGGCTGCGTTCATGAAATAGATTTATATTTCAGTTGGAGCAGGTGCCAATACAACGCTATGGGAGAGAAAAGGACATTTAGGACAAATTGACAACTGTTTTCCCCATTATTTGTGATTGGATTCACAAACCTGCCATATTATTCTTATAGCTGAAAGTCCTTTCTACTGGCCAACATCACGCACATGTTTTGATTATTGTCAACACTTTTGGACAACTTTATAAGAAGATTATTAGACCATAGCTCGTATGTGGTGACAGGGAAGGCTTTGAACTTTGGGACAGTTTTTGTTTAATGTGGAGTGGAGCGAGAATGACAGAAATTGGCAAAAAAAAACTTAAACAGGATTTTGTTTTTCCTTTTTTCCTTTATTTAACCAGGAAAGTTCCATAGAGATTAAAAAACTATTTTTCAAGGGCGTCCTGATCAAAAGAAATCTGCATTTTGACAGCTATCATAGTTACTGCCATGCCAGGGCCGGCCCAAGCCTTCACGGGGCCCTAAGCAAAATGATGTCATGGGGCCCTCGCAACTTTCGTTTCATTTCGGATAGAAATATATTCTCATAAATGAGAGACACAAGTCAATTCCCCCTTTCAACCTGACTATGTTTGTAAAAGAAAGTAAACTAAACTGAAAAGAGAAATCTAGAATTGACTAAAAACTCGCCAATGGGGTACGTTTTTTACTGTTAAATTTTGATAAAATAACGAGATTAATTTACTTGAAATAGGATTGTTGTTGATCTCTTTTTAATTTAAGTGTAAAAACACTACCCTACTGGCAAATCTCTTCAAATGACTTAAATATACACATTTTAAGTAAATTATACTTTCTAGATTTCTTTTTGCAGTAGTTATTTTGGGGAGACATTTGACGTTTGAGGGAAATTAATGAGGCACCCTCCTACAAATGTATGCACTATTGGGGGCCCACTGGTGGTCGCGGGGCCCTAAGCAGCTGCATAGTCCGCTTATTAGGCAGGGCCGGCCCTGTATGTAGCCACAGCCGCCCTTTGGTGCAGACCGATAGAAACGCGGCTGCACATCTGCGCCAACTGACCATCCGACCACCACCATTCATTCACACACAGGCATCATCATAGATAGATAGATAGATAGATAGACTTTATTTGTCAATATCTAAAAACTGGAATTTAAAAGGAGCTACTATCCTGGCCTATTGTATATGTTTTTAGTGGTAGGAGAAACCGGAGCACCCAGAGGCCTACTTGCTGTGGCAGCGGTTAGCGCAGGGCCGGCCCAAGCCTTCAGGGGGCCCTAAGCGGAATTATGTCATGGGGCCCTCGCAACTTCAATTTAATTTCACATAAATATATATTGCAATAAATCCAACACAGAGTCAATTTCCCCACTCCAACCTCTCTCCTCCCTCTCTCTCCCTTTCTCTCTCACCCTCCCTCTGCCCCCCCCCTCTCTCTCTCTCCTCCCTCCCTCTGTCCCTCTCTCTCTCTCTATCCCTCTCTCCCTCTCTCCCTCTCTCTTTATGCACTATTGGGGGCCCTAAGCAACTGGATAGTCTGCTTATTATGCCAGGCCGGCCCTGGGTTAGCGTAACACACATTGTAAGTAAAGGCTTGCCTGTGTGGTCATTAAATAGTATAGTAGTTTGTTAAAATGATTTATGTGGGAGTTCAACTTGATGACTGACCACTGTAGCCTCTTGAACCAAAGATATGACAGATCAGTAGAGTTCATATTAATATTATAACATTTACTCATCAGGAAACAGTCCATGGTTTCTGAAGTACAAACAAAAACATGATGAGATAATGACTAAACAAAGAAACTGACTGCCATTTCCCCTCATTCTCAGGTTATTTGCAAGACATAGGCGTTCCTAAAGTTATGCCTGATTGGTGTGCATAAAGTATTTTAACTCCATATGCCATGTCTAACACTTCAGGTGATGTTATTATTAGAGGTTTATTACAACTTTATCAAATCAACATAAAAGTCTTAACACTGTGTCTAAACTATGAATGTGCTTCCTTTGTGTGTCTTTGTTGCACTTTTAACACACCATACTGGGGAGTCAGGGGAGTGGGAATAGAATGTGGTTTATTAGCTGCCATTTTCCCTTGTGGAGAGAGCGGCAGAAAGGTGCGCTGAGGTGGTACCTGCAAAAGCCCTGACATCAGCAGAAAACTGTAACCGAGCAAACATTGAGAGGGGCCCGAGCCTTGACCAGGAGAGAGTGAAATAAATGTCTCCCCCTCCTCACGGCCACAGTCAATATTTGAACAACTCCTCATTGTTTCTGTCAGGGAGGCAGCACCTATGGCTCCTGGGTCTACGGCAACAGAGTTTCTCTGTTACAAAGATAGACGGCAATATAATACTCTCGCCGGCCGTGTATTGTCCCCAGTGTATGGGAATAAATAGTTTGGAGTTTTATCGAACAATAAGATCAATATGTGCTCATAATGATTTGGCTTTGACTAACCGACCAATTACTGCACAGAACAGTGCACGTGGTCAACCCTTCTGTTTAGAAATAACTTTGAACTTGCTTTGATAAACTAAATGAATGTGCATTTGTCTAGTACAAGATGGTTATATAGTTTTGTTTTGGTTTAACGACAATATCATAAAAGGATTAGTTATATTGTCATAATGGGCAACATTAACAAGAATGTGGACATTTATTCCAATAAATACATTTAACAGGGAATGCCGTCAATTAGTTATTATCCCCCCTAATATTGTGTGTACCACAAAAAGACAATATCTTGACAAATTAAATTGAGTAATTTTAAAGGTTCACTGCATAACATTTTGGATTGTAATGTTAAAGCTAAACACAGAAAAATGATATTTTTGCAGAGGGTAATCAAAAAATGAATTTGGATGAGGACCTATCCTGTTTAAATGTCATATATCTTCTGTCCACACATAAACACATCATTAATTGGATATTTTTATAAACTCTTTAAAGTGGAGATTTCCAAAAACAGCAAGCGGAGAGGTGTGGACAGAATAAAAACATTAGAAAAAAAGTCTCAGAGGCTACTGGGAATGCCCCAAAGGGCACCTGGGTGCCCACGGGCATAAGGTTGGTAACCCCTGCTCTATATCAATCTGAAATGAGTGATTCAGAGTCCTATGGGACTTTCAATCAGTTTTTATTTGTATAGCACTTTTCATGCATAAAAGTGCAGCTCAAAGTGCTTCACACAAACGTGAGCAACAAACAATAAACCCCCCACTGCCTTATATTGTAAGACCAGAATAAAGCTGCTGATGTTATTAAAAATGAATAATACCTAAACTGAACCTATTCTACTAAAATAATAAATAAATACAAGCATGTACTAAAATGATAGATAAAATCATTATTAAATCAAGTACGAACATGGAAACAAAAATAACTTTTCCTCTAACTTTTGTTTCATTAAATATCGACTTCACTGAAGTAAAACCAAAAATAATACTTTCCACAGATACTTCCATCAGACTACTGTAAGTCATCATCACAAAAGGATTTAAACCTGTCATATGCACTTTAATACTGCAGCTTGAAACTGGATTTAGATTTGGTGGCTGCAGTTCTCAGTTTGAACACAAGAGGGCAGCCAAGAACAGACTAGTGTGTCCCAGTGTTGTTTTCAATAACCGCCTCAGTGAAATGTGTGTAGCATCATAGACATACAGTAACTGCCACAGCAGAGAGAGAGTGAGAGAGTCTTTGGGTGAGTATTTTTCAAATCTAAAGAAAAGAAGTGAGTTTTGTACTTTGAAAGCAATATTAATTTCATTATAATCCATATTTGTTAAGTTACTGTGGGATTGACGGTTCCTTTTTAGCCACAGTTTATGTCTGATTCAAAACCTGTGTCTTTTTATTGTTGTTGCGGGAATTCAGTTTGTAAACAAAGCTCGAGTGTCACATCCATTATATTTTTGGCATCGCTGAATACATGTCAAATCTATAATCCAGCTCGCTCTCTACTTAAAGATCATTTGCATATTTATTACTTTGTGATGTGCTTTGGTATTGACTGAGTGTGCCATCCCCATGTAAACAAAGGGACAATAGTGAGGGATTAGACTAGAAGATGTGGGACTCCTCTGTGGTGGAGCAACGTTGCGAAAAATCATGAATCTGAAATAATTTAAAGCCACACCGAGTAATATTTGGCATACATTGTAAGGCAACATACAAGCTTTCATTTTATTTAAAGTGCATATGACACATTATGCAAAAACATATTTCACACCATTATACTGTACTAATGGATTTAGCAGAAAAATCTTTTCTTTTTTTTTTGCCAATGTTTATTTTTCACTTCCTTATTGGAACTGTGCACAGGAAGTGACATATATAGAGGTAAACAATATAACTGTTGCCGTGCCGACCATATTATACCAATGAGAAATGAGTGAGTCAGAATCATTTCAATAAAAATACTTTCCCCCACAACTTTTCGCATTTAAAGGTGCACTATGTCACTTTTTATGTGAAAATGTCAAAACTTGATACTGTATTAGTGCATATTTGACCTTTTAGTGACCCAGTGGCTGTGTGGGTGCTGCATGGCATCATAGTGGCCTCTTCGGCGCCTCAGGATCAATTGTTTCAGGGTTTTGTTCCAGAAACTTACCAGAAACCCTAAAAACAATTGGTAACACTTTAGATTACATCCCGCAGTACCGGGTAGCTCCAGGTAACAAGAAAGTTACACATGTTAGTTACAATGTTTATGCACATTTTGTTGTTTCCTCTTGTTGCACATTGTTGCTCTTGTTGCAAGTTTACAAGGTTACAGGCTATTATGTAGTTCTACCTTGCACTTTAATGTGTAACTACCTGTACTTACATGTGTAATTACTTTGTTGCCTGTACCTACACATGGAACTGCGGGCTGTAGTCTGAAGTGTGTTACCAAACAATGGATCCCGGAGCCACTGTGATGGAAAGTAAAGGCGTCGACTAACCGCCATACAGCAGCTGGATCATTAAGGTCAAATACACACTAATATCAAGTTTTGTTTAGTTTTTCACATAAAAAGTTACACAGTGCACCTTTAATGTTTTCAAATGGAAATAAAGTATAGAGAAAAACCAAGAACCAAGGTACTCCTCCCAGATTGTAATTCTATATTTACATTTCCTTAAAAGCCTTCATTGTACTGCCTACAATAAAGATTGTAATATGTATTATCCCAGTACAATAAAGGCTTTTAAGAAAATGTAAATATAGAATTAAAATTGGGGAGAGTGCCTTGGTTCTTTGCTTTTCTACATTTCTAACTACTTTTGTGGTACTGACTTCCTGAGCACTTTGTGTCCAGTTTCTCTGGAAATAAAGTAGCCAATTCCAAAGTGTATGACCACAGAAATATCTCAATTATGAATAAAGACAGGTTTAAATTCCTGCATTCATTTTGTGACATGTTAGATACAAAGATTTGCTCAGAAGAGATTTTGGACATCTTGTTTAGATTTTGAATAACCTGGTTATTACAAAAAAAAAAAGGACTAAATCAGGCTAGGTATTAAAAATCCTTCTGAGAAAAAACGTTTGAATTTTGTTAAGGAAATTTTCAATTTGATATAATCTAATAAAAAAGATCCCGAGATTCACCTGCATTCTCAGTGGTGGAAAGTAACAAAGTAAAAAGTACAAGTACAAGGAAAATTATAGGTATTTTTACTTTACTTAAAGGGAGTTCTCTTCTTACTTCTCAACAGAAGTTAAAATTTTAAAAATAATATATTTTCCGCCCCCTACATGCTCCAGCAATGTCCCACGCTGTACTGTGAGCCCACACCTATCCCACTCAATTGCCTATAAGCCTGCACTGTCACTCTAAAGTTGCGTGTTCGGGCCGAGGCAGCAGTCATTCACCAGCTTAACATGGAGACTGCAGTTACGCGGACGGCCAGAGGTGGCAGTCACGAGTATGAAAATTGACAACCTCCGTTGAGTCCCTTTAAGTCAATTTTTATGATGAATACTTGTTACTTCACTACATTATAGAGCCTGTTTCTGTACTTTCTACCCCACTACATTTAAAAATTTGGGTTAAAAGTAAAAGTATTTTAGAGTGACCTCTCTATGATGAACTGGTTTAGTCCTGGTTTAGACTTGGTTTAGTGGTTTACACAATTAGACATTGTTTAGACCTGGTTTAGTTGTGGTTTAGTCCTGGTTTAGACCTGATTTTGACCTGGTTAGACCTGGTTTAGTCCTGGTTTAGACCTGGTTCAGACCTAGTTTAGTCTTGGTTTATAAAAAAATAAATCAGATACTTTTACTTACTAAGTACATTTTTGGTCATATATCTGCACTTTTACTTAAGTAAGAATATTGAGTACTTCTTCCATCACTGGACTGGTGTCTGTCCTTTATTTCCTGCTACTTTGGCCTTGAGGTGGGTTACAGCACGCCCACTTTGAGCCATAGAACCTAACTCTACAGCAATTTATGTTGGAATCCAGCACACTGACTGAGTGGAGTTCTTTGATAGTACTTCTAATGAATGATGATTGCAGAAGAAAAAGAAGATGCAGCCTTGGGCATTTCTTGAGCGAGTTCTGAACTACTTGAACTTCATCCGCGCAGTTCTTCCTCATCAATCTACAGAGACAGACAGTGGATCTCTGAATAGTTAACTTGTCTCTTTGCTCTGGTGATTTCAAATTGCGCCCCCAAAGTTTAGCGGAAACGAAACCAATATTGATGTAATTGCATCACGCGGCTGAACCGGCGATAAGAAAATCCTCACAGTTTGCGAACGTGAGAGCATAATTAGCGCTCAGCGAAGCAGAGATGAAGAGGAGACACACACACGCGGCTAACAAACAGCTGCCAAAAAGTCTTTATTTCCAGTTTGAAACCAGAAGTCTCCAGATCTGCGTTTTGCCAAACTGGAGCGACGGGTCTAAAACCGCACATCAACAACAGCACCAGAACAAAATGAGCAGGTAAACACTTTTTTTTTTTCCTTTTCTTTTTACAACAAGAAACAATGGCAGTTTGTACACACACAGTTTCAGAGAAGAAGAAAGAAACCAGTACAGGAGTAACAGTCAGTGTGCAACGATTTTTCCCACAGACAAGGAAAATCTTTATATCGTTTTATATTCATCTGATAATACAGTGGAAAAGGAACAAAGGAACATCATTGGTGCATTCATAGCCTATAGATATATATGTGATAGAGTCTATTGCGAGATCTTTGTTAAGAAGAGCCGGGGTTTTGACTGACGACTGAGCAGGTGCGTCTCAAAAAAGTTGTTTCTTTGTGAAGGGAAACAAGAATACGTCCAGTCCTTTTGCCCCAGCAGCTTTGAATCGTGTTTCGGTCGTCAAAAGTTCAACACTGAAATAATTTAACTGTAAAACTGTGTTAATTTAGCCATATTTTAATTTAGTTTTAGTCCCAGATTTAGCCAAACAATTCTTTTTAGGTTTGGTGTAGTCTTCATGTAATTTAGCCATTAAAGGTACACTGCGTAACATTTTGGATTGTTATTCTTGCCAGCAATGCAAAACAGAAAATGATATTGTCGCAGTGGGTAATCATTTTGGATTTGGATCTGTTTAAATCTCACATTTGTCCACCTTTAGTCGACATCTCCGCGGAGACGAGCCGGAGACGTCCCCGCTCCCGGGAAAGCTACGAGTCAGGTCTCAGGAGAGGAGCCGCTCACAGCCAAGACACATTTCCTTTTTAAGTATTTTTCAACTATAAAAAAACATCTGGAATAAATTAGATGCTTGTATTTTTTTCTAATTTCTGTGTGGAATGTTACGTGGTGTACCTTTAAATGCTACTTTATTGCTCTGCTTCGTGGAGCTTCTCCCACATGAACAAAGCAAAGATATGAGGCTCTTTCAAATTGTCACTAAAGTTCTCATGGTTTTGATTCCTTCTTTTCGTATTTTCATGAGTCGCCAAACATATCTGGAGGTTTTAGTCATAGTTTTAGTCTCAATAACTACTTTCAGTTTAGTTTTAGTCAAAATTTTCAAGGAAAACGAAATGAACACTGTACAACGTTGGTTTTTTGTGACGCACCTGCATTTGTGTGTACTCTGACGAAGCGTACCTTTTGAGCTATTGCAAAGTATTGAAGGTGGACATTCAACTAGGACATGGCTTGCTGTGTGCCTGTAAATGCTTTAGAGACACGAAACCTCCCCCCCCGATACGACAGAGTGGACGCACAGACAGTTGAGGGGACACTTTGGGGGAAAGTAGCTTATTCACCGTTCGACAGAGACGTGTACTGTATATAGCTTAAACCTATTCCTATAAACAACGGACTCCCACAGATCCTCCTCACAGTGAAAGAAAAGCTACTGACTTTGCAGAAAAAAAAACGCCGACAATTTTCTCTCAGGTCACAGATGCCGCTCCTCATCGCCCTCATCAATTATTCAATGCCTCGGTAAACAGCTCCCTGTGCAGCGCTAAAATAACAAACAACTTGTGTGAGCTCATAGGTCCATACAGCCATCCCTCGATGCGCCTTGGAAATGAAAAGCTCTGAATAGGCTACTTACACAGCTCAGGTGCGGATGGAGTATAGATATAGTGGTGTTGAAAGGTTGCAAGAGTGGAACGTATGAGAGAAAATAAAGAGCACATATATGGCTATTGATTGGGTTGGCTACGGATTCACATGTTGCCTATAGCTGTCCTCAACTGATAAGATGTACAGACAAAGGGGAAGTACTTTGCTATTGGTGTTGGCATTTCGTAAGTCCTAAATTTGCTAAATTCATTTCAGGACTGGGAAGAAGCGTGAACTCTGGCCATACGGGGTCAGCAAAGGGACACATTTGTAATTGTAAATAGAACATTGTTGTCTTTCTTTGCAGGACAGGACTAAAGACCCTTTCGTTGTTTGTAAACATTTGGGGGCTTAGCAGGAGGCGAGAAGCCCTATAAGATCCCTGTATATTTCCTTTGTAGCTGTTGTCATAGTAACGATAAACAAATGTCTAACTGTTGTTGGAAATATCAGATAAAACCTTAGTTTATAGTCTCAAATGTCGTTCCTCTTGTTCTTGCACCCTAAGCCACAACAGGACGACACTTTTTAGTTGTAGGTTTACACTTGTAATCGCTAGTGTCAGTTTAATCTTATTTCTCTTGCTCACTTCCTGCCTCCAGTTGGTGTCACTGATGATGTAAGCAGCGAAAGGGTCTATAGGGGAAAAGCCTACCTCTTTAGCATTTATTCGGTAGTTTGTTTCTTCTAATGGTACTCGGGTGTCCTCTAAAATCTCACTTATACACACTTATACAGGGCCATTTACAGAGAGGGACAACTGGGTAAGTTGTGCCGGGCCCTAGGACCAGGGGGGCCCATGAAGGAACCCACTTTCTATTTAAAAAAAAAAGAAAAAAAAAAAGGGATTAAAAATAAAACAAAATATGATGAAAAATACTAAAAAGAAATTGATTTAAAAAATACAGAAAATGTGGAGGAGCCCTTGTGAAACCTTTTTGCATCTGGATGCAAAGTCTGTGAACGACCCTACAATTTCGCAATCGTTTATTCGCATAGGTGCGATCGCGATGTCTATGATCCGGTAGGTAAAAACAATTCACCAACAGAGCTATATTTCCTTTGCGCTGTAAGAGATCTGTCATTTGAACGACCAGCGCTCCGAGCCTGGACGCATCAGCCGTTTTCCTATCGTTCACCAAAACAACAACGATGGCTCCTGGTCCTGACGTAGACCTGATTTCGTCCTGCCTTGATCTGCATCTTCCCGTGGTTTGACTGTGTGAGTTTGACACTTGAACCTCTTGAACCAATTTCAATCAAGGAACGACTCCCAATTACATTCACACATCTACTGTATGAGTACACCGATACTAGAGTTAAGTGTCTTCCCCAAGGACACAACAACAGTGTGCACAGGCAGGAGTGGAGATCGAACTGCCAGGCTTTGGATCCATGGGGTAATGCGCTTCCAACTGAGCTACTGCCACACAGAATTGGTTATTTACGGCGGCAAGACCAATTTTAATACCTGCAAGTACTTTTTCTACGACAATGAATCAAGCCAGACATATAGAAATTAAAAAGCTGTCCCGATTATGATCATAGCCTCTATAATGGCCCAAAGAATGTGTCGAGACTTGTTCACAACATCAGAGAAAGGATTCCTATGCTATATAACTGCATCCTATTGATAATGTATGAGGCATGACGGCTCACACGTCGGAACACTCTTTGGGCTGTGGCAAAGGCTTGATCATGTTTTCTGCCGAGACATTCGCCTTTGTTCTTTCACTCCTTTCCCGCGCTGGCAAACAGAAGAAGAGGAGAGCGGTGTGAACGCTACACGGAGCAGATGGGACGTACCTCAGGCAGCCACCGCAAACACACACTCCGTCATCTCCCTGCCCTGGCTTAAGACCTAAAAACCAGCCAGCGTTCATTCACATCGTCACCGGGACAGCACCCCAAAGCCACGCCGGCATATGTTACAACAGCGGGGCGGATGACGCGAGCTCTTCTGTCTAACCCAACAGGGGCCCCCCGTCTGAAGAATAAAACACAAACACTTTGCAGCAACGGTTTCTCAATAAATCTTCGCTGATAAATGATGCAAAAGGGCATAAATGTTGCAATGGTGAAAAAAAAAAGGTGGATGGAGATTGTGGAGAAGGCCGGGTAAACATCTCCCGCGTTCCCTAAAGCGCCTGGCCTAATTCACCACGCGAGCGGATCTATTTCGATGCAAAAAAATCCTGTTTATCCCGCGGCCAAGTCAAACCTTGTAAAATATAAAATAAATAAAATCTCCTACTACTGATGACCCAGAGGAGGAATCCCCATCGGAGGCGCAATCTAGCCTTAAACCATCTCCGAGACTACATAAATGTACTAGCAGTTGTAAAGATAGGGGTTTTGGTTGGAGTGTTGTAAAATTTTATGGGGCCCGAGCAAAGCGATGGCTGTAGGGAGCTTTATATAACTTGGGTTGGAGCAGATGAGCTGTAAGACTTTCCAATGAGTGTTTAGCTTTTTACTGGTGAATTAGGTTTTCTATTAAATACATTTTGCTTTTTAAAGTATTTTATATACCTAAAGTCTGTTGCCGTTGTATAAGTCTACGAATACGCAAAGCAGGAGTGCCAACAAAGAAGCTAAGTCAATTGGGTGCGTTCCAGCAGCGTAGCTTACGTGACACAGGGGAAAGGAGATATCAATTGCTAATTGTATTCATTTTTGTTACTATAATTGTGATTGTATTAGAAAATAACCTAAACATAATAGCCATATCTTCAGATTGTGCCAGCGAGATAGGCGCTAACAGTAACCACAAGAAATCAGTAAAGAGTCAAACATGAATTTTATGTTTTTGTGAGGATATGACATTAGCATTCTCATTGTAAGATAGCGATGATGAGAGCTATGCATAGGCCTATCACCAGGGCTGTCGACAAGGGGGGGGGGGACCAGATAATTTGCCCCCAATTTTTCGTTCAAAATTGTACAAAATGGGGCTCATATCAGCCCTTCTTACCCCGGACCCCAGCAAGTCTGCCTGCTGTCACATCACTCCTTTAGCTGCTTTGTCGGCGCTCCTGTTCGCGTTTCCAACTTTGCTAGCATCTCACGCAACCAGACACACGTTCTTTTCTTTTTTTTTTCTCTCTTTACCTTCACTGAGTTGAGATAAACGCTACATAAAAATATAAACTTTCTTTACACTTGCGAAATGTCCACCTGAGCATGGCTATTTTTCTGTTTAAGTCGATAAACAAACCGCTATCCCTGTTCGAGTTCTAGGCCTGCTAATGCACTGTCAACAAACATGGGTGGAGTTTTTAGTTTACAGCTTGGAAACACATCAAACATTTACATTTAGAGGCTTTTGAAAGGGTAGAAACGCAACATACTGTGCTGGCCAGGTTTGGGTTAAGAGCAGTCAACCGATGCATTTTGGAAACAGCTGTCCTAAGCATCCTCCGAAAATTGCACTCCTCCCGCAACAATTAAAGGGAAGGCAATGAAAGTCGTTTTATTTCATGTTTAACAAGTATCATGTGATTTTGGGCCTGATCGAATGAAAAATCTCCCCCCTGGTTTTAAAGCTCCCAGAGTGTTTTATTAAGACTAGGAGTGTCAGCGATGCGGCGGGAAGACGGACCACTACCGAAGCAAGAACAGTACTTCTCTATAACTGGTTGGCACAGCGCCCAATGGAGTACAATAGCGATCCATCTTCCAAAAAGCAGCCCGCCAGACGCTCCCCGGACGCGATAACGGCCAGCCCACACTACAAGGGTGGAGAATTCTACCCCTCCACTCCTGACAAATTGGTTCGAGTCACAGGGGAGGCCGATTTCACCGTGTTGCCGAAGCCTTTTCAGCTCCGTCACTCAGTGGGAGCTTGAACGTTACTCAAACAATTAAATTTGATATTTCTTTGTTTGCGGTCAATTAGAAGTATTTTGTAACACTTTTTGACAAAAGTAGTGGAGACAGGGTTTGTTGTCACATGGGTTGGTTGTCACACTATATTGTAACCATACTAGATGGTGCTGTATTTTGGCTTTTATTCAAGCCTTGCTACATGCTATAGTCACGTGTTAGAGCTTACATTGTTTGAAAAGTGGACACTTGGAGAGGGCTGTCTCGTGGACTTGGGTTGGTTGTCACGTCGGGTGTAAATGGTAGGGAAATGTTTTTTTTTTTTTTTCATCAAATACGCTTTTTTATAATTTTAACATGTCGTTTTTGTAGAGGCTATATCTGGGGGCAATTTCTACATTTTGCAGCTCATTAAAAAGCATTAAATACTTTAAATTTAAGGGTTGCAACACTTTTTTCAAAATTCATGTTAACCCTTTAAGCGCCAAATTTATTATAGGCATTGAAAACAACAGAACTTTCACCCACTTTATTTCTCATATCCATTGTTGTTGTGTTTTTATGATGTGTTGCTTGTTCAGATCGACCTTGACCAAAAGACAGGCACCAAAGTAGCACAAAGTAACACTGAGTGCATTTTGGCAATTTTGGGGTTAAAACTGAAAACCCCATTAATAACAATAGGGACGTCCACCCCCACACATTTATTTATTTTTATTTAACCTTTATTTAACTAGGAAACTCCCATTGATGTTAAGAACCTCTTTTTCAAGGGAGTCCTGGACCCCCCCCCCCCCCCCCCCCCCCCCCCCCCCCCCCCCCCCCGAAAATGGGGCACATTGCTACTGTTGAAAGTAAATTTGATGTTTTTTTTGTTGTTTTTTTGCAAAAATATATAAAACAGGAACCTACACCTACTTCAAGTTCAGTGTTTGTGTGACTCTTGTGAGACGTTGCGTTGATGAGCAGTGGACTCCACCCCGGTCTCCCATACAAAAAACGATTTTGAAGGTTCGGCAACACTGTAAATGACATCTCTCACGTCTCACCGCTCTCATTATTGATTTGTTTTGTGTTTTTATAGTAGTTTGAATTGCTGCTCTGAACCAATGCCATAGCCACCACAGCACAAACAGAGCACACTTATATAAATTCTTAGTTGCATGCACATGCAGTAGTAAAAATACAGATAGAACAGAGCATATAGTACAGAGTATCTTGAAAAAGTGTAAAAATCCAGTGTGACAGTCGTTGAGTTCTTGAGGTGATTGTATTGAGTTCGAGAAACGGTCAGTGAGAGGATTATGAGATGGTGGTCAGCCATCTCTGTGTTGCATATTTAAGTATTATGAGGGAGCTGTGGCAATAAAATATGCTGAATTAATGAGTTATATTCAATTAATATTCAAAGTGATCCAATTCATGAAGGGTCTGGAGTGTTTTTGTGTGTCTGTCCACTTGATATAATTATTCCTCCAGCGTCGCTTTGAACAGGGCGGTTACAGGTTGCCATGAAGAGCACTTTGGAGCTCCACTCTAAAATGGATCATCTCACTGACAGTTTCACATGCTGTTTTTGCCAAGTTTGGCGTCTTTGATTTCCCAAACATTTGGAGAGATTGCACCACAACAGATTTCTTCACATCAACACGCACTTATGTACAAGCCCTTGTACCAAAGGCAGAGCAAGAAATGTTTGGGAAAACAAAGAACAAAGTTTACAAAGCACAAAACACATCAAAACACAGTATTATCATAAGGTTGGGTCAAAAATAGTTACAGCAAAGAGTAGAAAAGTGACTCAGACTTTGAGGGTTCCTTACAGTAACATCTTTCTACAACCGGAAGAGGCCAAATGGGCCCTTGGTCGACACTCACATGATCTTTGTATCACAAATCTTTGAGATAGAAGTATAGAAAGCAGAACTCAGACTAGCCAGCACCAGAGACATTCCTTTACCGTTGCTGTGGCCCTGCAAATCACAGCAACACACCAACGCACAGAGCTTCATATTAGAAACCCTTCTTTCATCAAGGCACATTCAGGACTCCTGTACCCTCCTCTAGAATAAAACTATTTAAAATGATCTGTATTGTAGGGTTAGTGTTTTTACGGAAGCCATTGTATCCCTCTAACTACACCCCTTTTACCCCTCTGCCGGCACATTCCTCAATGAACCAACAAGAAAGCCCCCTCCCCTTTTTATTGACAGCCGCCCCAGCTCCGGCACGGGCCAAAGACAGATTGGAGCTGAGATGCATACCCTGGCCGTCAGTGTGGTCGCCATGGAAACTGTCGTAAGATGTCGATGCTGGGACACCGTTTATTCTTAGGGTCATGCAAGGCGATGCTATGATGACTCAAGTGTGACAGTGTGTGCATATGTGACACGTTAGTATCCTTTAAAACACCTGTTTTTAGTCGTTTGACTTTTCAATGCTACACAAACATACAGAAGACGATCTCCCTTTGGACTACCAAGGTTTAGAGGGCAGTGGAAACCAGATATAATCTTCATTGTGCCGAGTGTCGATCCAAGAGGAACTCCAATTGTAAAACCGGAATACATCAGTGGTGAATGACATACAGGGCCCAAGCCTGGATTAATATAGAGTGATGCTTAGTGAAGGGCTTTCGTGTTCCTTTCTGACAAGTAGAAAACTAGCATCATTGCATACTAAGAGGCGTGATCCCGTTAAAAGCCAAAGGGAATATAAATGCAGACCGCTTTGTGGCAGAGATATACAAGTGGCACTGTAGCTTACGATCTGTGTAGTATATTGTAGCATATATTGACTTACACTTGATGATATAAGGTACTATAAGCATCTTGTTACAAACAAGTCTTGTCACGTATGATTTACTAATCTGACTAAGGATCAAGTCCATAAACCAGGGATGCTCATAAAAGTGTCGACACCTGAACTGCAGAGAGAGCCCCCTCCCCACTGGACAGCCACAGACATGTATGTGTATGGGCTGAGCGAGGGCGCACCGTAACTCATATTGGTTGATTTTTACACCTTGGGTAAGCAGAATAATGCCATCTAGTTTGATTCAAGCTGATAAATCAATGCTAGGGCCTTTATAATAGATGGCAGCAGGGGAGGTAAACACACCGGAGAACAAAAGCCTGACCGGGCGCTGCCACTCAGAGGAGAAGGAGAGAGAAACTCCTCATAAGTATTCATATCCCTCCCTCTACAGCAGCTAGACCGCCTATTGTGTCTCTTTGATGCCAGTTTTAATTCTGCAAGGGGAAACAGGTTGACGACGGCAGCCCAGCGGTTTGCAAAGCTCGGAGCCAATAAGAGCCCAAAGGTGGACGAGTTAAAGAGCATCACATCAGTAGCGTGATAGCATATGGCAGCTTTGGCAGCGTTACAATGTCAGGTTTGGAGAGATCTGTCTTTGTCTGTCAGATATGCTCAATGGGAAACTAATCGCGCAAGATCCCGCAGTCTTGGGGAATTTTAAGTTTCAAGGATCTTTGTTGTGTGTGGGTTGTTTTTTTTTTCTTTTCTTTTCCAGCTTTTTAATTAGAGCTTACAATCTGTGATCACATGCGAGAATGCAATGGCTGAGAAATGAATATTCAAACAAGGTGATTGCCTTGAAGTGATGGAATAATTTTACGTTTGAACAACTGAGCAAACTTAATCTACTGATAAGGCCGTGTGATGGCTGTGGAAGCTTTAGGAACATTAGAAATTGATGATGGAAAGAATTGTGAGTCAAGCCCAATTGGAGCACCAGTTTCAGTATTGGCAAAAAATAGCACTTAATTGATGCTTAGTATAATCCTTGATTTTAAACATTGTAGTAAAATACACTCATCAGACATAACATTATGACCACAAGGCTACCATTAATTCTTTAATCTTGATTCTTATAATCCATAGGACTATAAAAAAGAGATGTGGGCCTTCTTCTGACAACTACTCAATCAGTTCAAGTCAGTTCTGGTTTTGAAACAGTCTAACCTTCTTAATGTTATGCCTGATTAGTGTCTAGACTAACATCTACAGAAAGTAAAGAAAACACTTTTGACTGTGACCATTTTTGGTGCACACTTGATAGACTTGAGGCAGGTTTTTTTTTATTTTCATGTTCTACAACAAAACAATGTGTACAATATGAGACACAGGGAGAAATAGCTCTGGTAAGTAGCACCACCATTTCTCCCCTGCACGGGGCACAGTGCCAGGACCGACTCGGGGACAACAACATGGCGCTGAGAGCCTCTGAAAAGCACCTTCATGCTTAAGGTCAAATTTGTGCCACCGGTAGTGAAGATGTTGTCCGGACAACAGCGACGCAGGCAGGATTCAGTCCATAACAAAAGCCCTGTTTACGCTGCCAACATGGAGTTTACAAAATTTGCAATTAAAGTCATCATTCAATTTAGCTGCCTATCAGAGTTGTACATGTGGCTTGTTTTTGGACTGGATCCTGACAGCATCGGATCGGCTGCCAGCTTTTTCCCACACAACACAGGACGGATGTGGCCCGACCATGAAAACACAAAGCACCACAATGATGGTGAAAGGGCAGTGGGTAGTGCATGGTGTACAACATTCAGCCAATACAACATATATAACAAAAAAAACCAAAAAGAAATCTTTGAACCTGGACACGTTTGTCATACCTGCCCCGGGAGCGGCCTGACATGGGGGTCAACCACCTCGGGACGTTTGCTAAAGGTACGGGGGACTCCTTAAGTGGAGCCGAGAGCACCGTGCCGCAGCGGCGTTGGCCCGAGCACTCCGCCTGGGGCACCTCCACTCGCGCACAAAAAACACCCAGTTGTCAATCAAACTAATTGCGAGTGAGCCGCGGCGACAACCCCGGCAGAGGAGAATTGGAAATAAGATAAAGGTTTTAATCAAGTGCAGCTTCTGGACGGCTAATGCGGCTGGGAAGGTGGGGAGCGCCAGCGTGGAGCAGCCCAAGGCGAGAGCGCGCAGGTCAGGCACGCTGAGAGGACACACGCGTAACAAGCTCGACATGACATGTAAATGACTGCCTCCTATAGATATACAGCTTTGCCAGAACATGAAAACAAAATCCATTTACAATATAGATTTATATAAGGAAACAAAACAAAATAAAAATGCCAAATCATAATATTTTTTGCTTTGAAGTAAACCCATGCTGTGACTTTACCTATATAGATTTGTCTCTTCTTGTAAACATAATACATCGTTTGGAACAATGGCGTTTTTAATGACATATAGGGCAATGAGTGTGACTTTAAGGCTAATCTCTATTTCTCAAAAAAAGAAGAAGCATCCCCCAAAAGGTCCAACAGTACAATATATCCTTACATAAACCTGTTGATACCAAGTAAAGATGGAAAATGAAGATAATGTTAATATGTAACCCCTAAAAATAGCTGTAAAAGCGCTTTAGACGCTCTGAAAACCAAATGGGCGAGCTTGAAGTCAGTTTATCAGCTGGTGTTGGTCTCTAATAACTCAGTATGTTATTGTTATGTAGTACAACTTAGCGTGCAGTACAAATATACAACCTAATCCTAAAGCACAAACAATGTTTTATGTGTAAAATTCCAATAACTTTTTCCATTGGTCCATCTATCAGATCCACAACATAATATATATATAATATACTTTCGTTACTATTTAGAGCAAAGTGCGGAGAACAAGGATGTTGAGGAAAACCACAGTTACCGTTAAAGGAGTGAATTTAACAAGTGCTTTTTCCACCAATCGAAAAATGCGTTGAGAAGCCGAACATTAGTGGCGTTTTGCTGAAGGGAAATTGGTTTTAGGGTAACTGCAGACGTTTTAACATGTGTACCAAGTGCTCTGTTTGACACATACAGTGCAAGTGCTTTTGCTTTTGGTTGGTAACAATGCGCCCCCTTTGGTTTGCCGATGCGCCTCGGTACTAAAGAGTTCCCTTTTGGGAGAGTGGACTAGATGGCCAAGGAGCAGGAGGGCATTCTTTCACACACGCCACTGTGGACGCGAGGGTCCTTAAAAACTCATCCTTGCAAGGTACGCAAGTAAACAGTCTTGGTTTTCAGACACGAAAGAGGAAAGATTAAAAACGGTAAACGACATGGCACTTTAACAAAACTATTCAAAGAAAAAAGAGTTTTTGGTTGTGTGGAGAAGCTGTAGATGAGGGGAACCCAAAGGCGTAAACTGCTGCTGGTTGCGTTCTGTAAAAATCACATCCCTGATTAACTGAAAACGGCGGAAACTGTGGATTGTAACACGTAGCAGTTTGACACTACCGACAATAGTCCATCTGTGTTCCCTGACTGCGAAAGTTGGATCTTTTTTTTGTTTGTTTTTGCATTGATTGTTCACCTTTCGTTTTTTCTGTGTTGCTTTTGGGCTGTAGACAGTGGAGAACAGAGAGGAGGCTGTGACAGAGGCGATAAGAGATCACCTCCAAAAGTCCAGAAATCAAACAACACATGGATAGACTGAAGGGAGAGTAAAAACGCCACACTTTCACGCCAGCGTTCCTCGAAATGTTTCTTCAAAGGCTTTTCCTCTGTTCTGTTCGACAATAAAAAAAAATCTCTGCTCGTTTTTCTCTCTTTTCCAACACTGAATCCAACAAACAAAAGAAGAAGAAAGTCTTTGATCTATTTTTTTCCTTTTTACATGGTTTAGCTGCACTGGAGTTTCCCAAAAGAGGTTAGGAATAGCGAGGCAACATTTGGGAATCCCGGACGGAACAGTAAAAGCCCGCCGCGCCAACCTCGTCAGGAATGGTTTCGGAGTGGGACACGGTTCGAGGGCGGGGTCATCGAGGGTCCTGAAAGGTTTTTGAGGTTCTTGAGCAGAAGAAAAGCATGCAAGGTGCGGCCCTCCCCTGCCTGTCGGACGGACTCAGTCGGTGAACCTCTGGCAGGCCTTCTTCCAGCGACAGGCCGTGCACCACATGTCGCGGTTCTCCATCCCGTACACTTTGCGGCACTTCTTGCCCTCGCCGCGCACCTTCCGACTTGAGAACACAGAAGAGGTACAGGTTAGCTTTTAGTTTTATGAACACAGATATGAAAAATATACAGTGGCAAGGCAAGGCAAATTTATTTGTAGAGCACAAATCATACACAAGGCAATTCAAAGTGCTTCACAATTTCATAAAATTACAAGAAAGCAGATAAAATCAATCAATAAAACAAATATAATCATTTTCTAATTACATTAAAAGTGACATTAAAAGTGAAGAGTGCAGATAAAATACTTTCAGTTGACATATGTACAATTAAAAAGAACCGTTTTCAGGCTAGATTTAAACATTGTCAAAGTTGAGGCCTGTCTCACACCTTCTGGCAGACTGTTCCAGATTTTAGCTGCATAAAACTGAAACGCAGCCTCACCATGTTTACTCCTGACTCTGGGAACCAGCAGGAGACCACTCCCTGAGGTTCTCAGAGCCCGAGATGGTTCATATGGCACTAACATGTCAGAGATGTACTTTGGTGCTAGACCATGAAGAGACTTGTAAACAAGCAGAGCTATTTTAAAGTCTATTCTCTGAGCGACAGGAAGCCAGTGCAGAGATCTGAGCACTGGACTAATATGGTCGTATTTCCTGGTTCTAGTCAGGACTCGAGCAGCAGTGTATATATATATATATATATGTCAAAACTTAACTCTTGCAGTTAATCAAAAACAAATAACACGTTCATCATGGCTTAGCGCAAATCAACTGCATCATACATGTTTTGACCTTGTTCACCCGAAGTCAGACAGAGCAGGTCATCACCTCCCAGTTCAGCTGCTAATGTTTTTAATTTGAAAGGGGGTAGGCTATAACCTACGGCTGCCTCAGGAGCAATGGCACTGGGGGAAGTACGGAACATTGAGCCCTATCCTCTTGTTCTTATTCAAGGTTTATGCAGGTAGCAAGTTCAATTTAATGCTTTTTAATGCCATTTTAATGCCTAAATACTATATTTCTAATGCTACAAACGCCACAAATCAGTACATATTTAATATTAATTTCCATATTCAATAGAAATCGATATGTTTGATACAACGGACAACTTTTGACCAGAAATACAGTATGATTTCTGCCAAAGCTCCAGTCTAGACCCTAATTTTTGTATTTTTGACAAACTTATGCTGTAAAATGAGTTGAGCAATGTCATTATTTTCCAAGAACTTTTGATTTAATGCCAGTTTGAATTCAATTTAATGCTTTTTAAGGCCTTATTTTTGACACAATTCATTTAATGACTTTTAATGCTTTTTAATGCCCCGCGGAAACCCTGTTATTGTATATAAATGATATACATACACTGCCAAAAAAAAAGTCGCCACCTGGATTTAACTAAGCAAGTAGCTCTGGAGTTGCTAACGTTGGTCAGTTTTAGGTTCAGCAACAAAATGAGCCCAAAGAATGAGACCAGCTGATTACATGAACATCTTGGATGGAAGGACCAAGTTATTCCATCAATGTATTCCTTCTTCCCTGATGGTACAGCGTTCTTCTAAGATGACGATGCCAGGATTTATTGGGCTGACATTGAGAAAGAGTGGTTCAGGAGCATCACTACTTAGCTACTACCACACACTTAGCCACCGCAGAGTCCAGTTCTGAACTCCACTGAGAATCGTTGGGATGTGCTGGACATGGCTTTGCGCAGTGGTCACACTCTCCCATCATCATTACAAGATCTTGGTGAATAATGAACACTTTTAACACTGCAGAGGCTTATTGAAACAACAGCTAATGCTAATCAAAGCTAAAGGCAGTCCAAGGTGCATGTGGAATTTTCTTTTTTGGCTGGGCAGTGTATTTGAACTTTTTTATCCGTTCATTGCTATTCACATTGTGTCCCCCTTTCTCTCTCTTGTTTCAGGACAACCTGACGACTTGGACCCTTACACCGGCCACTAAAATGTGGACTTTAGGATGGATGGATTTTGCATTATGTGTTTGGATGAGAGTGAGCCCTGTGGCCAGCTTTTTTGTGATACTGGGCGTTATAAAAATAAATTGATTGATTGATTGATGTCACGCCACCAACTTTAAACAGGTCAAGTAATGATTCCACCTCACATGAGGATTTGGCAAAAGCTTTCACCAAACTGCTTTCCAAAGAGCAGGCTGATGCTGTATGTCGTTATCCTTCAGTCTTCACTCACATAAAGCCAGTGCCAACAGCAGCTACAAGGCCTTACTCAAGACAAACCTGAAGCAAGTGTCTGGATTTATGATGAAGCACAATGCCTAGGGTTGAATTACAATTACGTCTATGTCGGCCTGTTATTGATAATCAATGTAATAATTATTTTAAAATTAACAATCATAACTAATCAAATTTCAAAATCGGATTAAAAACAACTGATTGACAGCACTAATTATAATTCCCATTTGAACTGTTCCTTTAGTACCTGAGGGCAGTGGTGGCCCGAGGAGGGGATGAGAGAACGGCGATGGTCTGAGAGCGCTGCTCCCCAAAACCCTGGCTCTTACTTGGAGACATCTGCAGAATGGAATATAAAAAGGTTAAATTAGAGAAACTGAAATGATCCGAGTGATGTGGAGGGAATGAACTGAAATCAAAAGTGTACCGAGTTGCCCGTGAAAGTGACGGGTGGAGACTGCCAGGAGATGCTGAAGCTGGAGCTGTTGGTGGGGGTGAAGCTGGTCGACGCCGAGCCGTTCATGTTGTGGCCGTTGGACGGGATGGACACAGGAGCAGTGGCCTGAGGGGGTCAAAGGTCAGGTTAAACAAATCTCCAACTTCATGAGATGTTATGTTGGAGCATTGTTAGATAGTGTAGAGCATGTAGTGTATCCAAGAAATAACGTCAGTATGAATATTTGCTTGTCTGTGTTACCGTGGAATTCATTGGTTTTTTACCATAATAAAAATACCAGATCATCCAACATATTGTTGGCTTAATCCTAAAAACGATTCTGAATATGTGAGTAATGTAAAATTGTAAGACAACAATACTCATCATCATATTTTAAAGGTCTTGGAAATAAAAACAAAACAGAAAAACAATTGTGAATCTTCATATAAATGAGTAAGATAGAAGACGCTAGTTTCTTTTCTTATAGCCAGACCTGTGTATTTATTTTTACCTTGACAGTTTCGGCTGCACGTGACACTTCTGAGGAAGGCAGCAGAAGCAGCCGAAAATGTCAAGGTGAAAATAAATACACAGGTCTGGCTACAAGAAAAGAAACTAGCATCGTTACTAGAAGACCTTATGAACCTAATCGGACGACTAAGATCGAAGATGTTTCTTTGGTGCCTTCTAACTGGTTGAAGGACATTAACAATCATACTTAAAGAGGCAGAAGAAGAAGAGCAAAATGAAACAAATATCTCACTTTCAGGTGATCATGCTAGGAGATTGGTGATGTGTTCGTAATTCATTTCTGAGACCACTTTCACTTGAGTATATTAACGATCAAATTGCAACTTGTAAACCACTGGTAAATAGACTCCGCTGCAGCACTGTGCATCAATAAAACAAGTGTTAGCACAGCGGCTAACTGGTGTGAAGAGCCACAAATTGGTGTATTTTGTAAACATGGGGCAGAATGAACTGGGAGCGGAGCGTGCACTGTGTGTGTCCTGATGGGAGTATCGCGGTGTGACCAGCAGCCAGCATCGATCGGCTGGGACACTGATCCTAATCTGTGTGCGAGCAGAGACCTGGTAGGCGTGGTCCGTGTGGATGAGGTAGAGAGCGCTGGGAGCGGAGCGGCTCAGGGGGGTGGTGCCTCCCATGTGGGGCTCCTTGGTGTCGGACTGCGGAGGCCGGTGCGGGTCTGAGAGTCCCGTACCGGGCAGAGGGCACGGAGGGGGTACAGGAGGGGACAGGACGGAGGGCGAGACGGGGGACAGGCTGCTCAGGCCGTCCGCCACCGAGTCTGTGTTCAGCTTGATCTCGGTGTAGTAGAAGTCTTCCTCGCCATCGCTGCAGTCCGAGTCACAGTTTCGCCTGTAGAAAAGGACGTATTTCATAAACTATTTCTATTTACTTTGTATGAAGTCCTACAGTACAGATGGATTTATTGAGTAAAGGGGATCATTTTCATACCACAATCAGAACATGTTATATTTTCATATTTTAAACTTTGTCCAATATTTACCTGAAAATGCCAAAATGTTCCTACTGTGTAGTTTACATACCCTTTTAATCTTTTGGCCATTTTTCATAGAATATGAATGATAACTAAATCTATTGTTCCACTCGCGGATAGTGGTTGTGCGAAGCCATTAATCAACAACTGCCAAGAAAAAAGAAGAAGGAAGAAGGAAGAAGAAGAAGAAGAAGAAGAAGAAGAAGAAGAAGAAGAAGAAGAAGAAGAAGAAGAAGAAGAAGAAGAAGAAGAAGAAGAAGAAGAAGAAGAAGAAGAAGAAGAAGAAGAAGAAGAAGAAGAAGAAGAAGAAGAAGAAGAAGAAGAAGAAGAAGAAGAAGAAGAAGAGATTGGCCTGGAGTGTCATTTACTCCTTCAAATGAGTAATTTCACAGTTTAAAATAGTTGAAGTAGACT
>OMNZ01085129.1:5280-34004 GCA_900303255.1 Lesueurigobius sanzi
TTCAGGGACCGTGTCCTAAGAAAAAAAAAAAAAAACAAACAGAAAAATGTAATTTGGTTTTCAATAAACTTTTATTTAATTCCATCTTCCCCAAATACATCACTTACAAAAGGTGATCGGAATTGAACATTTCCTTGTGTCAAGACCGTTTTAAACATTTGCACAATAAATTAAAAAAAACATGTATAAATAAAAATAAATAACAGGACAATATGTGCCAAAAATAAAGACTCTTCTGAAATTGGCAGATGGCTTTTTGAAAACACAATACTTGTACGTAATACTTGCATTCCAGGTCACAGTTTTAAGGATACAACTCTGGGTCAAGAAAAGCAATGTAAACCGATAAGGATTACAGTACAGTACAACGGAGTACAATGTTTTCTCTTTTCCATTATAGATATTACTGGGATATACATTTAGGATACCAGTCGATCTAAAAAAGCTTATACAGGGTATGAGTGTAGTGCTATGGGGGAAGTACTTCTCACAAGTACAAGTGAGCCCCACTTGTAAATCCCATCTACAATGTCATTTGTATCCAGCTTGACATTCACAGAGAGTTGTTATTGCACTATACAGACATCCCTCCAAAAGGCACTTTATATCTCTCCCCCTCCCTCCTGTCATTCCTGACGGCACACATGGCACACACATTTGGAACGCACGGTGAGTTTAAAACTGAAGCTTTTAAAAACTAAGATGCTTATCAGGCTAAAAACAAATTATAAAAATGAGTGGTAGTCAAAAAGAACAAAAATGCATTTATATAGCCGCCTAGAAGAAAAAAGTGCACAATTGTGATCCCAATTTTTGCCGTTTGCTGTGTACCGCTATAGTGAAAATTTAGACGACTACCAACTACTCAATGATTAAAACGTGATGGGGTTGAGCCAGACGTTTAGATTACAAAAGGATGGGAAAGCTGTTGTGCATGTGAGGCTGTAGTGTGAGTAAATGGTTGGCTTTTAAAATAAAGAACAAAAATGTGTGTGCGTCAAAATTCCAACAGGCTAGAATCCAACTGAGGGTAGGAGTGTCTCTTCTCTCACACCACTGCCCTTTTTCAAAGCATCTGCTCGGTAAGACAACTTTTCCAGATCCGCGTTGTAATTAGTCCCTGTGAGGAAAAGCAGTCCCGCTGAAAGGATATCCCACATCTGATGCAAGCGATGGGAGAGTCTTAGTGTTTGATGCCTCAGGAAAACCATGCTTTAAATACTGGGAAAAGCTGGGAGCTACACGACTGGTTGGTTGCCTTTGATGCATCCATCCAAGAAGCAGTGGTTTTGAGTGAGAGAAGTTTCATTCAGACATCTGTCAGCGAGGGATCCACCATTTTAAGCCAGTTTAGGTATCAAGATCTCAGAGGCAAATGCTGGCCAGGCACAAACCTTCAAGGAAACTTCCCCAAAGTGTGGTTGACCCTTCACATGTCAATGCTATAATGAGCTGCCCAAGCATCAGTCCTAGTGAAGATATTGCTCACAGTTCCAAGTCCTGCCCTGAGGTGTAGGGTCTCAGGCATCCATGTGATGCTGCAGCAGCTGCACTACATACCGCAGTCTGTGCTGGAGCTCAGAGGTGCAGCCCAGCTCACTTAGCATACTCAACAGATAGGTGTACGACACGCGCTCCCGGCTGATGTAGGTCAGCAGGTACGAGTCATCCGATGACTTGCACAGGATAATTTTGGTGTGGTCTGTGTAGAAGTTTACCTGCAAATGAAGGGGAAAAAAGGGTTATTGGGGAAATTATTCAAGCATCAAAAGTATAAATTGATTACAACTCGAGATATCTTCCTGGTTAAATAAAAGGTCAATAAATTGTTACCTGTAGAGTGCCATTATTGAAGAGCATCACAAGTGCATGGTCGGTCTTAACCCACTGGAGCAGTAGAGGAGGTGGACCAGAGACCTGTTCCTCACAGTGTAGATCTCCACCCTAAAACATTTGCGGCTTTATTAGTGAACATTACTTAACAAAGATTTCCTTTAATTCAGGGAGACATTTTACTGAACACATAACTCACCTCCATGAGGTTCTGCTCCATATAGTTAGCCATAAGTTCCACAATTTGTTTCTGGCTGCGGAGCTGCTCTGGTAAAGAGCTGGCAGCGAAGGTGAAGTGTTTGTTGTTGGTCAAGCAGTAATGGACCGTCCTGTTCCGAAGGAGAGCAAATGTCAGAAATAATGAAGGCTGCATGGTGTGGAGTACACCGGAATATAAAAATAGATACATACTTTCGCTGGTCACAGAGGCTGAGGTGTGTTCCCTCATTGAACAGCACACCGATGTTTTGGTTGGACAGTTGGTAGCCAAAGCCATATTTGTTGGAGTAGTCAACCCATTTGGTCACCCATAGGAATGACTTCGGCCTTGACAGGCAGGGTGGATTTCTGGTAGCTGTGCAATTTACACAAATGATTAAATATTGGCCATTTTTATTTTTTTAAATATAGAGATTTTACATAACAGTTCCCATAAAGATGTTATGGTTAGTGTCAAGTTTCTTACCTGCTGGCATGTTGGCCAAGCAGCTGTTGAGAACTTTCATAGCTGCTTCAGCAACAGCTGCAGGAGTCAACACATCCTCACACGCTGGAGAGACAAAGAAATACTGTGTTAACAAGAGTAAAATCTGCACGGCATGATTCAAGAGGGGCTTGAGCTCACGTTCAGAACTGCTGGCCATGGTGCCTTTAAAGGAGCGGGAGATGGATTTTCTGGATTCTTCCTCAGCAGGTGTCTGCTCTAGAGGCACAGAGCTGACCAGTTTACCAGCAGGGGAGGGGGCCTGGAAAACAAGTAAACATTTAGTCCACTCATTTGCACAAAGCAATTCAACGAGAATGCATTAAGCCTAACCCATATAGGATTAACCCCAGTGTATGAGAGAAGTACAACAATGTTAATATATTCCCATTTGTGGTTTTAATGTGTAATCATAGGTTCCATTTCTGTACCCTGTGCTCTACCACATCGGTGCAGTGCAACCATGAGGCATTGTCGAGTTCTAAACTAAA
Organism: Lesueurigobius sanzi; assembly: GCA_900303255.1. NCBI lineage: Eukaryota > Metazoa > Chordata > Actinopteri > Gobiiformes > Gobiidae > Lesueurigobius > Lesueurigobius sanzi. The sequence goes on from OMNZ01085129.1 coordinate 8,308, forward strand.
TGACTTCACATAAGGCATCAAGGTACTTCCACATTTCTACAATCCTCGCCTTGTGCTCCCTTTTACACTAACAGGCTAAAAATCCCATCTTATTCTAAAAGTTGCAACAAAGCCTTGAGTGATTGGTTAAGTACTGCTTTTACATATCCCATTTGTGATTTTTTTTTTTGTTGTCGTTTGTTTAAAAATCAAGAACTGTACCTCATTGGGTCCCACGGTTTTGTAGCTGATCTGCCGACTGATGGAACATTTAACAATGCCAGACACAAGCTTTGAAATATCTTTGTCGTCTTTGTCCTCGCAAGGAATCTTCTCCACTGCAACACAACAAAATGAAGTCAGTTTAGCCAGACCCTTTTCAAAATGCAAGACAGATTCTCATGGGACAAACAGGAATTTATTCTGGGAGAGAACTCAATTCTTCCAAAAATGAATATGTAGCTAACCTAGTGTCATTTGGAGATTTGTGACGTTCATTCAATGGTCAGTGCTTACCTTTTGCCTTCTTCTTGCCAAAGAGGCTCTTTGCCATTTTCGTGAAGAATTTCTTGGCAGGGCTCGGCGGGTGGAGCTCTGGCACCATCACACAGCTGCTGGGAGGGAGCTTATCTGGAGTGAAGCCCTGGAGAGTAATAAAAACATGGATGTGAGGCCTCAGCAAACATTTGAAACAACCAGGAAAGTGAAAGCCAATTAAAAAAAATATATATAAATAGATTGTAAATGGAAGCGTTTACTTACTTTGGTGAAGAACTCGTGGTTGAGAATTTGATCTAGGGTTAGCCTGTCGCTTGGGTTCTTCTGCAAAACGTTGGAGATGAGCTTCTGAGCAGCAGGGGATAGCGTGGAGGGAAGGTTGTAGCGTACTTCTTTAATGCATTTGTAGGTCTCTTTGAGGTCCAAGGTCTCAAATGGAGGATTTCCACACATGAGCGTGTACCTAGAGAAAATATGGTAAAACACTGGTTAATTCATGAATCCACATTGTATGTATAATGGTAAATTAAAAAAGCCCCTTACATTACACATCCAAGTGACCATACATCAGACTCTGTGCCGTGACCCTGCCTGTTGAGAACCTCAGGCGCTAAATAATTAGGAGTACCACAGATTGTTCTGTAGAAGAGCAAAAACAGGAACTTAATCATTTTTGTACATTCATTCCCATTACGTTGCTTGTACATGACAAACATTCCATTGACACCAATCATTTGTCCTACAGGTGCTGACACCAAGTTTCAAGTTCAACCTTCAACTGCCACTCTAAAACCAGTTATGTGAGGTGTTCAGCAGAGAACGCAGGTAGGGCAAAGAATGTGCTCAATGGCGTCATTTTTGAACTATGTGAGCCTGGGAAGCTGATACTCTACAAATCATTATTTTTTTAATCCTTACTTTTTCCTATGCTCCACTGCCTCTAGTTTTGCAGCTAGTCCGAAGTCACCTAGCCGCAGCTCCATGTTCTCGTTGACAAAGAAGTTGCCTGGGGGAAAAAAAAAAGAGAACATTTGTCTGGTCAGCATTGGCCAAAAGTCACTGCGGATTCCGGGGATGCCATCATGTGTTAACACATCGCACTGCTATGCCACGCGTTCTTAGTCAGTCAGAACTTACCTAGTTTGAGATCTCTGTGCAAGATGCCTCGACTGTGGAGGTATTTGAGGCCAGATATGATTTGTCTGAGGTAATAGCGCACTTCGGGTTCGGTCAGTGTGTGTCTCGCCTTCCAGATGTGAGCCAGGGACTGCGGGAGATAGGTCAATGGGGAAACTGTCAGATCTACATCCATCAACGAGACTGTACTATGCTCTGCGCATGCTAAGTGCTTTGGTTTTAACATGCTGCCAATACAGAGCCCACTTGAACGAGATTAGGCGCAGTTACATGTGTGCAAGGCACAGTGCATGCTGGTGACTCACCTTCCGACTGCATAGCTCAAGAAAGATGTAGATATTGTCTTGATCTTCAAAATGATGGGAGAATTTGACGATATGCTTGTGTGACAGGGTTCTGTGCAGCTCAATTTCATTTGTGATCTGTAAACATTTTCACAGGTTAGGCTAGGTGCTTTTTATGGAATATTTTACACCAAGATTAGTGTGATATAATGCATTTGTGTACCTTGTCCCTTTGATGTGGCTTGGACACCCTGCTCTGTGGAATCACCTTTACTGCGTACATTTTGTTGTTGGAGAGGTCTGTCATTTCGTAGCATCGTGCAAAGCCACCCTTTAGAAGAAAACAAAGTGGTTAACAATGCATGCAGCAGGTAGAAAATATGGATCAAACAGCCTCCACTGAAAAATGCTCCAGCCATTACCAATGCTTCTGCTAGGAGGGGTAAACAGAAAGGTCTGGAGGCACCATATCACAAAAAGTATCCCACCCAACCATCAAAATGGTCGAAAATTTTCTAACCATCCACATTCAGATAAAGCATACATGGCTCACAGTCACCTTGGGAAGTATTTGTACCCTCCAAATGGTCATATATTATTAACATCGTGTTGATGGTTTGCATTAATGAATATCCTCAGCATCTTGTTGCTCGAAATGCCATAAACGTTTGCGGACATGGGGATGAAGCAGACTGGGCTACTGCATTCATTAACCGTGAAATTGACTGAGACGTTCCCAGCTCTGCGGCAGGAGCACAGAAAAAGCTTGGCTGGGTGCCCGATGCAGTATGTCGACGTAAAAGCAACACGTTGATGTTACCCCATTCATGTATGCAATTGGCATACAGAGCCATGCATATGGGAACCCATGCTTTATTGTGGCGCTGTGTGGCGTGGCATGTAGACAAAATCCGTCTTACATTGGCTACATAAGGTGACAAAATGATTTCATTGATGAAAATATGAATCGTGTGGTCTTGAGGTGGTGCCAATCATGGGCACACCTTGCGTCTGATTCATTCAGCAGTGACGCGCGCACAGCACGGAGAAATTGGCCAGTTCCACCACGAGGTCATTTCCCGCATTGGCTACACACACCTGGATATCGACTGATAATTTATTTAGACCACACAAAGCTTCTGAAAAAGCTGGCATGTTCAACGCACGGCACCAAATCAGCGAACGAGAAAGAAGCGTGCGTAAAAAAATGTATGCCATTGACGTACCTTTCCCAAAAGCTTTCCTTTGGTGTAACATCTTCCTGATTTAGGGTCCGTGATCACTTGAGCTACCTCGGGTTTGTTCTGTTCCCCTTTATTCCTGCTCGTCTTCGCCGGGGCTGAGGACTGTGGGGGTCCGCGCTCCGGAACAGGCTTGAATAAATCCGTATTCATGTTGTGGCAAGAAAAACGCTGCGCCGCAGAAAAACAGCCGGTGTCCATGAAGCGCAGCAGTGCTATGTGGAAGTCAGTCAATTGTAGTACTTATCCCTTTGGTTTCAATTGTCGGTAGTTGGTTTGGATCGCACTGCTTCGACCACTTCAACCAACTGTATCCATCTGGTGCGTTGAGAAGCGGATCTCAATGGCTATATAGCTGCGACGTCACGAGGGGGCGGATACAGACTGCGCACTGGTGGAGAAAGTCCAGACGTGTTCCTCCTGCATTATCATCATCACACATGAGTTAAAAACTGTGTGCCAATGGAAATACGGGAGGGTAAATCAGAAGAAATTTGAACATGTATTTATAGCGGATATGAATTACTATAAACAAGGTAGCCAAAGCACATATAGATTGCATAAAATAAAATAGACTTAGTTTAATGTATTATATCTGAGGATTTCGGAGTCTTGGGTGAGACATAGCGCTTGAAGCTTAAACGGCCTAATAGCCCAACACTGATTCCCAAACTCCTTGATCACCAGATGATTAATTGCCCTAGTCGTCAAAAAAGATGAGCAGCCTGATGCGAGCTACCAAATCTGATACCATCCACTTTGGATAGTTGTTCAATAAGCTGAATGTGTTATTTTAACATGCATCTTATCAGTGCAGTTGTTTATTTGTATTAGAAAAAATGTATTCCCTAAATTTGAACAAGGGTGCCACCTGCTGCCCGTTTTCGGTCATTTCCATGATGCAAGAGCCAGCTGTTTACTGGCCTGCCATTCATTTCAGCTGTGGTCTGGTTCTCAACCCCCCAAAAACCTTCCGGAGTCTGTTAAATCAGTGGTTCCCAAAGTGGGGGTCGGGACCCCCACGGGGGTCGCGAGGCCCTAACCTGGGGGTCCCCAGATGAATTCAAGATAAAATAGAAATACAAAATAACAGTGTTTGTCAATGTAATGTTTAGTTTAGGACAGCATATGTTTGTGAATTGGCCCCAAATAACAAAATAAACGAAATACAATCCAATAACACATTTTTTCCCCGCTGGAAATAGTTACAAGAGGAAGTTACTTTTTACAGTGGGGGTCCCGAGTCGTTCAGATATTCATTTTGGGGGTCGCGGCCAAAAAAGTTTGGGAACCCCTGTGTTAAATGACTGCTATTGGGTTGTTTTATCATTACTTCAGCTTTGTAGGCTTATTTAATGCATATTCAACCATATTTCTTGGGGGGGGGGGCAGCATATTGATGGTGGGTCCCAACCATATACCAGTTAAGAGCCACTGTTCTAGATTATAAAAGACCACCTAAGAGTTAATGTATGGGCAAATATGAATCACATAGCTTATACAAAATAATTCCATTGAGTAAACAAAAGGTATGTTTTTGTATGAATCCCAAAGTGCAATTGCTGTAGGTACACCACCTATTGCATACCAATTTATTCTACACAATAAAAATAAAGTGCAAACACACTTAGCTTTTGTCAATAACATTTTATTAGTCCACATTGTTTTGATGCAGCTAAAAGAAAGGTGAACACGTATTCAGTATTTCATTAGAACAGCAGTGACAATAGGTTACATTCACATTAAAGAATTGGAATGTCAATAAAATGAAGGGTAGGGTCCAAGGAAACTCTGAACTGTAACTGAAACTGAACTGAAATAAATCTTAGGGAGACGTATAAATATTTTGGCTCAAAGTTACTTTTTCTGACCAACATCACAGCCATGTTTTTGAATATTGTCAAAGCTTATGGACATTAAAAATGAACCTTAGTTAATTTGTGACAGATGTCATATGTAATAGTTACACAGATGAATCATAGACCTAACAAAAATCTGCATTGTGACAGTTAACATGGATACCTTCAAAGAAATCTTAGTTGCCCACAACCTAATTTTTAACGATCTTTAGAATATTGGGACTATATTATTAATATTGTGTGTTTGACAAACCCTAACAATAAATGTACCATGCAACAGTATATCCTTGCATGGCTTGGCATTTCATTACAAAATGTAGAATTTCTAAGCAGGCCCAAGTGCAAACAATAATATGTTTGGATATTTTTGGAGTGATGCTTGCGTAGCTGTTTTTAGTGTGCCTTGATCTATTTAAAGAATGACACAGAAACCAAACAAAAATAGCATAACTGAGAGTGCATTACACTTAATTCTTTTTTAAGATGCATTATAGACAATTCATATTTCGATAATAACTTCATATCGTGTACATATATAATGTAATATCTGTGTGGAAAATATTGTAAGTTCTTCCTTCTTGGAGTAGCGGGTTATATGAACCACTTACACAATGTTCAACCCTCTGTCTCACTTGGTCCAGTGAAAGGTGGGATTCCAACTCAAAGGTCCATCATGTCTCCTCCTTGCACCTTCTTCTCCTGGGACTCAGACCAGGCTTTGTTGATGGTTCTCTTCATCTCATCATCTCCTTCATCATAAATCTTCTTCAGCATGTTCATCAGGCCATCACTTGGATTTGAATTGTCATCCGTTTTTGGTTTGCTATCGAAGAGCAACAAAACAAAAATGTGCTGTGCTTAGGCATGTCAAGATCGTAAAAGCGTGGTAATAATGCCAAGGAATTTTGCTTACTCTTTGTCTTTAGACTGCTTTTCCGCTTTTGTTAGACACTCCCACTTTTGTGTGGACTGTTTTTTGCACATGATCAGAAGCATGTCATTTTTTATCTGTTAAAAGAAGAGCAGATCATACTTTGTCCTTTAGCAATGTCACCAATCTAACACTTGAATTGATTTGGTGTCACTGTAATCTAACTATACCTTTTTATAACTGTCTTTTTCATTGATTGGATGCAGTAAGTTTAGCATGTTCATCTGGTGGTTCTTTCCATCAAGTTCCTTTACCAGCACAGAATATGACCTGAACAGAGCCAAATAATGAATTAATTACATATGCTTTAAATGCAACAAAAAATATGATAGTCTTTGTTCCCAACTTCAAAATGACTAAATGTATTGGTAATATTACAATATATAACATAACAATATTAGTAATAATTTTACCTTTCTGTAAAACTGACTTCCACATTTTCAGATGGAATCTTGTGCACATCCTTCAATGTAAGGTATATCTTAACAAATTTATCGGACTGGTCCCATGCTGCAGTAAAGAGATTGTTTTTAATTGTAGTTTTTAAAACACTTTTACTAGCACAGTGCTAAATTTTTAAATATACTATACCATAGTTTGTGATTTTGACTATGTATGCAGCTTTAGATGGTGCTGAGGGATTCGACTCTTTTCTGGCAAGTTGCTCCTTCTGTTGCTTTTTGACCGAGAGTTCCTTTTCCACTTTCTTCCTCTCTTGTGTCAACACATCTTTTACTCGGTTTCTCTCAGCCTTCTCCAAAAGAGACCCAAGTTCTGTCAAGTCAGCCTCCAACTGAGTAATCTGCAGACAGAGATGAATAGTTTAGAAAATATTTGTGTCAGCTCTCAGTTGTACAGGTGTTGACCGCCGCAGGCAAAGGCTCTTGAGTCGTCATCTATACTTGGTCGCTGAAGTGTTGGGCATTTTGCCTCTCATCCAAGAAGATGCTGTTGAAGCTTCTAGGATGGGACCACAGGTGAGACACACACGTCCAACAGAGAGTACAGGTGACAACTCAAGAACCTTTGTCTATGATTGGGCCAAAGATTTTGTATGTATTTTCAATTGCTGTGACATGGATTGCCTTTCTTTATCTAATCAAATGATCTTTGCGCTCTGGCCTACACTTCAGCCAGGACGTTTGAAGTTTCATTCAACAACGAAAGAGACCTGAAAAAGCTTTCTTTACTCTTACTTTCTTTTTGTCACGTGACGTACTTCTTCGTGTAGTAGGTTTAGCGGGCTGTTTGCTAGAATATTCCAGCCTGGTTCTAGCTAACCTGCTAAGGGCATAGCAATGCACGCAACCCGATTTTACGAGGTAAACTAGCATTAACACTATAAAATGTATGTAGGCTTTATTGTATTTTAGCAACAAATGTGGGTCACAGCATGAAAACTGTATGATGCTCAAAAGCCTGGCCAGGAGTATTCCAATAATGAATCAGGAGGACCCGAAGAGGAAACAACATGCGATCTGTTTGATAGACAGGTGGATTTCCACTTTCTTGATTCAAAGGGCAGTTCAGTTAATAAAAATCACGTTACCTGTTCAGATAGATCCATTGTGGTATAATGAGGCGATAATCAGTGAAAGACTACAGGCTTTAGTTTCCTGTTTCTGGGCAATACACGCGCTGCTCTGACGCACAACTTCTTCGCCTTGTGTTTGCAGCCCAACCAGTTTCTGTACCAGTTATTGCCCCCTACTGGACGCACGAGAGAATATAGAAGTAGACCCAAATGATTTGCATATTTTTTCTCATTTCAAGTCATTTCTATCCTGAAGTCTTTTGAAAAGCAACGTGAAACTGTTGACATTATGGATTTGGCTGTAATTGGCAAGTTGTTTTTTTCTATGCTTCTTTATTCCTCAGGAGGCAAGAGCCTATCTCTGCAACCTGCGGAGCTGAGACGGGGGAGAAAATGATGACAACAACAAAAAAGTAAGGATTTTATTCATACATTTATTTTTTATATAATGTTATCAGCAAGTTACTTCAGAACTGTAGGAAGATATTACATAGACGAAGACAAAGCTTTCTGGATACAACACAACTACAGATGATAGCTCAGGAACCTTTGATCACGTTTGAATAAACTAGTTATGTGCATACAAAAACACCCACTTCAGTCCTAAGAAATTGGGGAGAAAGTCTTTTTTGCTCAAAATGTGTCACCATCTTGCTCTGAGAATACCAGACATCTGATTATGGTCAGCTAAGTGGCGGAAGACAATTCGGCTTAGTCTCCACCTCCGCTTCACTCCTCTTGGTCTTGAGGTCATTACACATCTATTGCGTATCCGCACAGGACAGCTGTCTCTGGGTAAATCAGCTATTTCCTTATCTGCCACCTCCTGCAAAAATAAAACAACAGCCACTCACTTTTAGGAAGTGTAGTGAAATCTTTACATGATTATTTCGGGCTACAATTTTATTCTTTAAATAAATCTCACCAAGATAGCAATGTTACGGTTTTGTACCTGAAGTGTCTTGGGCAGGATGGTGTTTTTTCTAATAGAATTGATCCGCAGCCTCTCATCAGCATAATCAAAGGCCATCTGTCTCCTCTTCACATCTCGGAGCATCCTCCAGTCAACATAATACCCTCTCACCTGCTCTACGGCACCCCAACAACCCCTCAGGACCTGCACAAAAAGACCACTTATATCAGGGGATAACAGCACTCAGTTAGAAAACAATGTATCTTGCTAGTCAGATTGTTTGGTACAGCACCACCACCGTCGCATTTAGCTAGCATGCTACCCATTGACATTGTGCTGAATCTGATTATTCATAACGGGACATTTTCAAACTGCACTAATTGTACAACATAATTAGCGTTATATGTAAAGAACAGAAATGATGTTGAAATACCTGCTTGGGAGCACAAACAGATGTATAAAGGGCATTCAGCCCTAAACATGTAGCGTTAATGCAGCGCGCCGCCATGTTTGCTCTCCCTTTACTTCTTCTGTGTTTAATTTTCTGATCTGTTGTGGCGACCCCAGCTGGCGCAACCAATAATGCACGTTGCCATTGTTTTTTTAAGTTTTCAGATTTTATTTTATTTTATTTTTTATGTATTGTTTATTTGGTTGGGACAGTGCATGTTAATGAACACACATGAGAATCATGCATGTAAACACACCACTCCGGATTGTAGCCTTGGGCTAATTTGCATCCGTTGTCCCACACTCATACACACAAACACGCTCTCATTCATCCTGATCTATTGTACATGTTTTTAGTGGTAGGGGAAACCGGAGCACCCGGAGGAAACCTACGCAGACACGGGGAGAACATGCAAACTCCACACAGAAAGGCCCCGTCCTGGCCCGGGGATCGAACCCGGGACCTTCTAGCTGTGAAGCACGAGCGCTAACCACTGTGCTACCGTGCCATTTTAACATTTAAAATTGCGTTTCCCCAAAAATCAAATCTCTCATATAAAATACAGTAGGCCTTTTTGATTATGTTGATGTCACATATTTCATCACACACACGTGTTTAGCGACTGTTGCTGGTGGTCGCCCTGTTGGAGAGAAGTGGTGACACTATCAATCACAAGTTTGAAGTTTGAAGTTTAGTTTATTTAAAGGACAATGTGCAGTTACATTAAAAAGATGGCTGCACCAGATTTAGCACAATGCTACTTTCCATCCGTAGTCCCCAACAATACAATCATTAAACATGCATATCAAGATACAGTTCAAAAAGTGCAAGTTGCCAACAGTCAATTCACAATATACAGATTACAATACAATTTACAATACAAGGTGTTATCGTGTGAATTTAACCGATTCAGTTTATAAAGAGGTTTCATAACTGGGCATTGGCACCTTACCATCCATGCACCTTACCTGCAGCAAACCTCAAATCCTACAGAGGGCGACAATGCACCACAAGAGGTGATGAGATGGGACACATGGGTTTACTTGTCTAAATTGAAACATTGGGAAGATGAACGTGATCAAATCAGAAAATAATATTATTATTATCCATATTGATTAAAATAATGATGAGACTCTGCTATGTGTGTCAATAACTGATTTATAGGAACATTAAAATATAAAAATAAAAGTTATTTTTGTGTCCTCCACAAAAAAAGAGTCTCTGGTTCCAATGACACTAACCATGTTTTTTGTTAAATCTGTACCTTGAGCAGTAATCATTTTAAAGCCACAATAAACATGATTAATGTAAACAAAGACTCCCCATGTGTTGACTGTTAGACCTCCCCATCCCCAAGTCTAATCCATGACATGACAATGATCTGTTTCCCCTTTGTCTTGTTTAGTTCAGGCTTAACTTGTCTGAAGTTTATGCCTGCAAGTCTTACGTTTCTGCAATATTCAGGCCTGTGATGAAGCAAACACATCATAGTGTTGTGATTTTGGAACCACTGCAAGGGGCGATTCTCTATTCATTAAAGTTGAGCCATCATCTCCAACACTGTCAAGATTACATATTACACACCCATGCATCTTTTATGATATTTAAAGACCATCGTTTACATGTACTTTGAGAATGTGGTATAAAACTATTTGCCTCTGTATCTGTTTGCAGACCCTGCTTTGAGGGAGAAAACGGATGCCTGATGTCTTCACTTTGATCGAATGGAGAACCCACATACTATATCTTTGAAGCGTGATTCCTTACAGACGTGAGTAGGAATGAGTCAGTTCTGCCTGCAGTGTTAACAGCGGTGAAATATAAGTTAATAAAATTTAATAGTTTGGCCTTGGCACCTTGAGCTAAATGTATTTCCATGGGGAATATCCCAGTTCATATGAAGGATATAATCACACAGAGGTATTCGTTTGGCCGCTCAAAAATGTTCCTGCATTCTTCAGGTGTTTTCTTTTCCAGCTGCCTAAACAGAATTAGTCCATATTTCTATACGGTAATGTTGAATTAGCCATTTGAACTATAACTTGGTATTCCTAAAGATATTATATAATATATTTTATGATGTGGTAAAGTTTATCAGAGGGTACGTCTCTCGATTATATCCAGACACATTTATAAAGATAGGAGTCACACTGGCACTCGCACCAGACAGACGGATTATACCAATCATTACGATATTATTAATCTCATGGTATTTCTTTTTTTGTGATATTATATGGAGACGTAGTGAGGCCCAGAAAATGTTGGTGCAATGTGTATTTTTATATTGCAATAGAAAACAATAACAACTAAGAACCTTTGACTGCTTGAGATGAAGCAACGGATCATTGTCCATGCTGTTCCCCTTGCTAATTGCCTCTGCAAAAAACAATGCGATCTGGACTCTTCTTGATGAGCTACAAATGAATATCTATAATAATATAATATAATAGTATCTATTATCAAATTACACAAAAATACTATTATTAAAGGTAATATAATGTCTTCTGCAGACAGTGTAATTTAGTTTGAAACCTGTTCATCTTGTAGTCTTCCATTTCAATCATTTAATTTGATTAATTATTAAAGTATTCAAAATTAAATGAATCATGTTTTAAAAAAATAAACTGTGAAGCTAAATGTAATATAGATACACTACCACTCAAAAGTTTGGAAACACTTTTTATATATTTTCAACACTGTTTACAATGTAGATTTTATCTGACGGCATCAAACTATGAATCAACACGTGGAATTAAGTGGGAAACAAATAAAGGTAAAATAACTCAAAATATGTTTTATATATATTGGCATTTTCTCAATGAGCTTCACAATGTAGTCACTTGAAATGGTTTTCAACAGTCCGTGAAGTGAAAACCATTTCTGGTGACTACAAAAGTGTGCAAAGCCGTAATCAAAGCAAAAAGTGGCTATTTTGAAGAATCTATTTCACCATTTTTGTTTAAAACATGATTCCATATGTGTTAATTCATAGTTTCACACCTTCAGTAAGAATCTACCATGTAAATAGTATTGAAAATAAAGAAAAAACAGTACAGTAGCCACTTGCCGGTCAGTCTGCTGATGTTCAATACAAGAAGTTGAAATACAGCCTGGTGTCCTCATCATTGTCTCCAGTGGGGTTTAGTCTGAGTTCCACCTGAATATTCATCCTGGCTCTAGTGGTGTTCTGACCGACATTCCAGGATGACAACTGCAAATATGACCCAGTGCCTTACAGTCCTTACAGTCCACACATTCAGACTTATCCGTCCAACAGGGCGGATATGAACAGAATGAGACCTAACACATAAGGCTGTGTGCTGTTTTGGACCATAACAAGATGTAAATCGCAGGTAAAGTCATTTAGTTTATTTCTTTTAAGGCTCGATAAAAGCTTGTGGCCATTGCACTGTGTTGTTGTGGCTCAAATTGACTTACGTATAGTTGAAAAGACAGGAAAAGGACAGACCTTTTGACCGGTAGGAAGACTATGAGGCTGCATGCTATGCTGTTTACAGGGCGCTACCAAAAGACATGGTGTTTCCACGTTGCATGGGTGCAACATGCCCTTTAACAGGTTAAAAAAGTGTTTCCAAACTTTTAACTGGTAGTGTACTGATATTTTGGGTGAAATAGCATTAGTATGCAACTATACACAGTCAATAGAGATTGGACAAGTAGCCTACATCTAGCCAATGAAGATCAAGATTGTATTGTCATATTACATGGACTTCTCCGTTTGCAAAATAGTTACTAATGTTTGAGAAAACATTAGTAGACCGGAAAGACCTTCCGATCATGAGACGACCCGCTCTACCATCTGTGCCACTGTCGCCCCCATGGTGGGTCCACGAGAGAACGGCCCCAAGACGCTCCTTCACCTCTGGGCGACGTAACCGGTCTTGATGGTCTCTCATCATAATAGGCTTCTGACCCGTCATCTAGGACCTGTTTGCCATGGGAGACCCTACCAGGAGCATAAGTCCCCAGGTAACATACAGTAGCTCCTAGATACATTCGGGTACTCAAACCCCTTCACCATGAGTTGCAATTAATTCATATTATGTTTTTAGGTTGCAACTTGCCATGACAGGATAATGTTCTATGAGAAGAAGCAATTATGCAGCATTTGGTTAAAAAGTTAGTGAGTTAGTGAATAGTGTATATCAAATGTAAAGATGTGATTTATGTCCTCTGCTCTGACAAATAGAGTATATGGAAACATAACTGTGGAAACTCACCCATGAGCGCTTTGTATACTTTTACTGCATGTTCCTCACGGTTAGCGACTACAATGGCAGCCTGTACTGACAGATTTTTACAAACACTACACAATATTGCAGTTGAACGTGGTAAAGTAATTATACAGGCCTTTAAATCCCCAGCTTCTTTTATGAAACCGCACTGAAATACATACAGGTACAACGTAACCATGAGACGTTTCCTGGACTCTGTCATGGACTAAAATAAATAGGGCTGCTGTACATGTTGTAAAGCTCACAGGCTGAAGTCACCGGGGTTCGGACATGGCATTAGCAGAAATATCAAAGATACAGCCACATGTGTTTCAGTATATAAAATCTATGCTATAAATTATAGACAGAGCCGACCATTCACAGCCAACCACGTCAAGGTTTGATTGTGGAAAAGTTGAGTATATTTCAACATCTTTGGTCCAGAGAATAGAAAATACACAGAAAAAATGTATGGATGCATGCTTAGGCTTACTCAAATAACAAGATGTTCTTTGAACTGAAGAGTACTACTAACTAACTCCATTTCTACAGTGTACTAATGTGGTAACTCTGCTGCAACAACCTCTGCCACAATTGCACTGAAAATTGCTATACTTCCTCCACTTCGGCAATTACTGCCTCATTGTCCTGATTACTCATATTTCATCTAATCTCTGTCATTCTCTTGTCAGTCACTGAGGGGGGAAATAGCCCCAACCCTGACCAAACAAATAATACAATTATTCTATTGTATTGCATGATTTATGTGATTGTAACCTTGCCGTCATGAGATCAATCATAAAATTCCTTCACCCAAAGTCATCACTGTGCATGTGACCCTGATACGGACCATTTACAAAGAGATCGTGACCTAAGGAGCGAAGGGGTCCAGTTCAGGTCGTAGGAATGTCTGTTCCCAAAAGAAACAGAGAGAATGAGCCGACGGTCAGGAGGGAACTGGGTTACTGTGTCCATATGAGGCATGGCTCCACAACTGTTTTCAGCATTTGTCTTTCATATGGTACTGAATCCATCAAAAGCATGGGTTGGTTTTATTCTGGTCTGTGCATGTGAGTCAACAAACATGAGACACATTCATGCGAACGTTGGATTGTAGCCACAGATTATTTCCATTCATCGTCCAGTTTCTATTCATGCTCACAAGTACTTCATTCTTACAGCTGAAGTGTTTTGCCCAAGGCCACAAAGACGGTGTATACTGATCAGAGTGTGTATCGAACCAGCAACAGGTCAGTTGTCAAATGTTCTACCCTGAAGCCACAGCCAACTTCAGATAATGTTTTAGATATTCATTATACAATTCTCCCTTTGTGTCACATTTTGGCTAGAATTAATTAGATATCGACTAATTACACCTTTGGTTTCATGGTATCATCTTTTAATCAAATAATCTATATTGCACCATTATTGTTTATATTATGTAATTGGCTCAAAGAAAGAAGATTTTCTTATTTTTATTGGTTTTATCACATATAGTCTTACCTCAGCTATGGCAGTGCACAATGAAATTTGCTATGTAACATACAGAAACATTAAATATACAGTACGTTGGGGACGCCGGATCAATAGTTATGTAAACGGAAATAGAAAATAGAAAAAAGGAGAAAGATAAAGAGGGGAACAGACACATCTGGGATTATACTCAGTAAGGAGACCACCAAGGCATTAGGAAACAGTGCACACATTGAAAACAAACCCGTGTGACCCTGGAGAATCTGCCAGTGGGTAACTCCGGGTGCTGCTTTACAGAGACCAAATCGTGTCCCTCTAACCACTGATTTACTATGTGTTGAGTCATACGGCCACTCCTCTTTCTAATGTTACAAACAGAACAGGTTACATGATACACTGCCATTAGCCTCTGTCTAAACGTGCACACATCTGTGATCAGGGACTGATGCTCTCTTTGAGGTTTACAGGGAGGTTAAAGTTTGTTCAAAGTGATCACTTTGCATATTTGCTTGCCTTGCTAATTGTTGATAAAAATAGACACATCTAGAGAAGTTTGTTTTTACAAGAAAGAAAGAGTGCTGTCTATAGAGCCCAGATTTCCATTTCTATTGTTTCAGCAGTAAATCCTCTGTATCTGTGCTTCAAATCCCCAATTGTTCTAATCAGGACTTTATAGTTGTTTAGTGTACCATTTTGTCCCCAGTAGTTAGTGCCTGAGATACTGTATCTGCAGTAGCTGGTGACGTCAGAGGGCTAGAGGTCATGACCTTTGGTGGTCATGTCAAATGACCCAAGGACTGGTATCTGCATCAAAGCTCTGAACCTGCTCATAACACAACTGTTTCTTCACTCATACTTTTTTACAAATAACTAAGACATTGGATTATGGTAATTATTTCTAATAGATTGGTTTTTCATTAAAAACATTTTTAAAACCTGTAAACCTCATCAGTCCTGTTTTGAGCAGTTCTGCACTTATTACACCATCACTAATTTGCTAGCTTTCCATTAGCAAATATTACTGCTCTTGCACATTGGGGCAGTAATGTTTGTTTTTAAATGAATTGACGAAAAAAATTAAATAAAATGGGAAAAAATAAACTTGACCTAATTGTTTAAATATCAACCACCATCACATGATGTTCATCCATCACAACAACATATTAAACAACACAGTCCTTGCTGATAAAGTCTTTTTTCACCAACATCAATTTAAGTGTAAGTCAAATATCAAATATTGATGCTGAGGTGCCCAAGATCTATTTTATAAATTTTATAAGCCTTATATGGGCTATATATATGAACAAAGTCACCTTTTGAAATAGACGTTGTCCTTACAACTAATTATCTCTCTCATTTGTGTCCATGTGGATTATTAAACCTAATCCCAGTACATCCCAGGGGCAGGAGACGGCCTCTCCGTCCCACTTCTCAACTTTACCCACAAGAACACTGCTGCTGCCCAGTTGCTCAATGTGGGCATCAAAGGCACACCAGGTCCTTGAAAGCAGCACACTCCATATGGCATGAGTTTATTTTCTCTTAAACGAGTTGGACTTTATCTGCAGTGTGTCCCACTAATCTGATCCAGCGTCCACCAAAGTCACACATGGGAGAAAAACAAAACAATCTCCAGACATCTTTATGATGCAAAATGCTGCACAGCGGCTAGTGTCGGCTAATCAGATTTGTCTATTCCCATAATCACTGCATCCCTAATCTAGATGGTGCTTTAACCACAATGATGCGAGGATGACAGGTCTGTGTTAGCCATGTTAATGTAACCTAATGACCTGCAGACTGTACGTGCCTTAAACGCATTTCCTATGCTAAATTCATGGGTGCTGTTTGAGTAGCCCTGTCACTTCTCATTCCGTGCCAGACTGCGTAGCTCCTGTTAACGTCAAATCAGCTTTTAAAATCAACAGGTCCCAGATTTACAAGGAAACGTGCAATCAGTGAAGTTTGGCCTCTCCCCTAAAGCCACTTTGTACAGATTAAATATACCATATGTTTCAAAGTGAACACACTGCGGGTTCAGCTTTTGTTGACGTAATGTGGCTCCGGCATAGTTAGTGTCTGTAGTCATGAATGGCTTATTCTTTCTAGCTTTTCGACTGTTTCTTAGTAACAAATAGAAGTAGTAGTATTAGTAGTAGTGGTTAAATGTTTGTTGTAGTAATAGTAGCAGGCAGTTATAGTTGTGTGGAAAGCAAAAGTGGTCATGGTAGTACTAACTTAGGAAGAGGATACATCTTAGTTTGTATAGGCAAGAGGATATTTCAACACAAAGAAAACAAAATGCATTTGTGTTGCTCTTAAGGTGCTTGTTTCTGACGGTAAAATCACTACAAATTTAGTTTGTAAAAGCGTAGTAGAAAGTTAAGTTGTCCATCGTAGGCAAAAATTCTATTCACACCTAATCACTGCTCATTACCTTCCTATTGTCTTGCCCTGGGCTTTGTTCTAAGGCTACTTGCACCTATGGTTTTGGCCGAAGAATTCTGCTATAGACATATAAAAGGGACGAATAGGGCAAGGAGCAGTGAATGGGGTAAGGTGTTTGTTCTCTAACCCTTAGAACAAAGAGAGGAGGGACTTACAGGTAAACACCTACTGGTTCTGCTTAAGATCCACTGGCGTTCAAGTTTGCTCAGTGTTGACAAAGCTCTTTGGATGAAGAGCGAAACGTCCTACACTTCAACTACAAAGTACAGATAAAGACTGAAGAATCTTTGCCTACGATGGAATACAGTGATAATTAAAGTTCACTGTGGTATTTTGAAGTATACAATACATTTACTGTCACATATTTTGAGGAAGTACAGTATACCACCTTTGCTCATGGCATTAATGATGTGCCTTTCCACAGATTTTAAAATATTAGCTATGAGAATATCTATGTTGGATAACGCAAATTCTTTTCTGGGAGCACACTCTGCAGACATTTTGCAGTTGTTTTAACTAGAAATATATGAGCCCTGGGACAGAGAGTATTTATCTTGGCTAGGCGTAAAAACAAGATAATAAGAAAGAGTTGTGGCTCGAGTGAGAAAGAGTACAATAAATTACATTTTTTAACTTGAGCGTGTTGTAAAAGTGAAATGCAAAGTGTACCATAGGGGCGAGTAAGAAGGAAAATGTGGTGACTGAAGTCGTCACAAGAATATATTTGTTGAATGCAGGACGAATGTCTAAGATGAAACAATTGCACCGTATAGCTTAATTAAGTACATTCCAAGCTCACTTTTGGGCATAGTTGGCATCCACATATTGTGAAACTCTAAGAAATTATACATTTAACTGAAATGCTTATTCTACATTTATATATAACTCCACATAAACTTAAAGGACTGTATCTCACAATGTTATTTTGTGTATGTCATTGTAGTTCAGATGTCGATTCTCCATCCATCAAGCCACAAGTGACACTGGTTATGTCCACCAGTTTGCTCATTCTTTGGGTCAATCCCTGTCCTTATTTCCTTTCTGCACACCTGTCAGTCTCACATTCACAATAACATGAACAAAATTTGCACCACACGAGCCATGACTATCCAATTATTTTCCATAAAAGAGAATAATCCCACTGGTGTCCGACTCAAACCGTCGTCCGCTGTGAGCTGCGCAATAGCACACACTGTGTCATTGATCATGTTCCCATTATCCTATGTCAAAGAACAGTCATGAATATTATTTCTGTGAAGGGAAACATTATAAAATTCTACCCTCTGTGACTTGCAAGGTTACTCTGTTTCGCCTGAGACTCAAACAAAAAGGGCCTTTACAATGGGAAGCACAGTCTTGTTCCACACGCAGTCCAGTAACAAGGCTGATATATATTTTCACTGTCCCATGAAGAGCTGTAACTGTCATCAGGTCCCACTCAGCATGTCTTGGCCTCTTGTCCACCTGCAAAATCCAGACGTAGTACGGCTTTGTATGGAAGGGGATGAAGCTAGATGATGGTAAGGTATTTTTTTTTTTTTTGTTTATTTAGAGGACAATGTGCAGTTACATTAAAAAGATGGCTGCACCAGATTTAGCACCATGCCCCAAGTATTATTGCAGAGGTTCTCAAAGGTTTAACTTCAAGGAATAAACCGGATTTAAAATGAAATAAAATGAGCCCCCATTTGTCACGACTGGCTCAAGAGGTGACAACAAAATACAAGCACATAAAGCCAACAGGCGGTTACATGCCTTTTTATTAAGAAATTTAACAATAAAATGTGCAAGAGCTTCTGGGACAGCAGCATGCAGGAGGCCAGGTGGAAACAGGGCTGAGCAGCCAAGACCAGGTGCAGGCAATCTTCTTAAGTAGGCCAGCCCAGAGAGAAGCCACACCCAAGCCTGGAAGGGAGGGCGAGTCAGGGAAACAAAGGAGCCACCTGCGCAGAAAGAGGGAGGAGCAGCAGCACAACACAAGGCCAGAGGCCGTCACACATGACCCAGAGTAGTTTTCAACAAGAAATTACCCAAAAAAGCACAAATACATACATAAAATTGACATCTAACTAAGAATAAATAAAAATCGGAAAGCAGAGGAAGTGTTGCGTGCTTCACTGGTGCCACGCTTAATTATGGACTATAACTAACTATATCAGTATTAAGGCTCTGCAAGTAGTCATCAGGTGCATCCCAGCCCACAAAACCACCTGAAAAATGTTAAAATGACAGGGAAATGATGAGCGTTTATGAACAAATATCAGCTTTTACACAGAATCTGTTTAATCTACCTAATAAAACAACTGCTGGTGAAGTGAGGTGCTGGGGATGAATACAAAAATAATGAATGCCATTACAGGAAACTATATTATCTTACATTACATTACAATCATTTTTACATGACCCACTTCGAATCACCTTGGCTTTGAACAGTAAAGAATCCAGCAGCAGAGTTGGAGACCGGCTTTATTCATCTCAGCGACTGTTCTGCGTTCGCCATAATTGAGTGCGCCAGTCTCTGCTCTCTGTGATAATGGAAATAAGCGGCATAAATTACTCTCAAACCAGAAATTGGAGTTATGCAAACGGGTCACAATGATGAGGCTTTGGAGATTGCAGAATGCTAGATTGATTTGACACAGGAAGGTACAGTATTGTGTCCTATAGGGCTGGGACGATATTGTTTTGCAATATATCGCAACACGCTTTTATCGAAGCATCAATACTTTCAATACTTTGAAATTGTTTAACATCTGTATAGTGTGGTCTGCTCTAAAAACAATTTACAATAGCCTAGATCTCTGTTGAAGGGCTGTAACGTGTTTGGAAGCATTTTTATATTTCTCCTCTCTTTTAATAGTTTTATCACAACAGTTACACAGCACTTTATTAAATCTACAGTGTGTTGTGATAATGCACTTTTCAATCATGACACTTAATAAATGTCAGATGGCAGGTGGTTTATAACTTTTGAACAGATACCTTTAAATTTTCACAATACTCATTTTATTGCAAATATGTATCGTATTGCCCCTAAGTATTGTGATACAGTACGTAGTGTATTGCAGCAAAAGTATTGCCCAAGCCCTACTGTACTGTACTGTATAATATAAATGCAGAAAAACATTATCAACATGCATATTTAATCTACATGATTAGGGTATTGTCAATCCTGTAACTTGAACCAACTGGATTATCTAGAGGCCCAAAGTATTTTCCATGGAGGGGCAAAATAGAAAAGTATTTGCAGGCGAAGGGCCAAATGCAATATTGTTGACATGTAGAAAGTGCAAACACATCTATAATAAAATATTATTTAATTACTGTACTATTGAGTAGGGCATGCTGTTTTGGTGTCCTTTGTAAATATTGACAGTCTACACAAATGAATCAAAATAGATACTCCTTAAAAATCTAACCACCATCTTTATGGCCAAATGAAACCCCTTGGAGGGCCAAATTTGGCCCGCGGATCCCACTCTGGGCACCACTTATCTAGATTTAAATGCCGACATAAACTCCACAAAACACAGTTGGGTCTGTGACAGTGTCCCACAACATCCAAAAGTTAAGTCAAGACAATCCAGTTGGTTCAAATTATTGGATGTATAATTAATAACCTGGATGCTCCCAATTGTCCCATTTGACTAGCAGTATTTGAGTATTGGTAACCTCATATGAATTTGGCTCAGCTAGGGGCTATTTTTTAAATAATCAACTCTCACCTGCCTCAGTTCATACCCTCAACGTGTCCTTGTGCAAAACACATTCATCCAGGGTGCCTTCATGTAATCTTTTGATCTCTGATGACACTTTGACCAGACTCTAACCGCCTCTGTCCTGAGCTGGGAAAAAATAATCAGTTTATCGTGTGAATATTCTCTCAATTCAACAAAACTAATTCCAAAGAACTATTTAGAAAATGTCAATGTCACAAAAATCAAACCGGGGTTCATCTTTAGGGTCAACTCAGATTTCACCTGAACAATCCTGCCTCCTGCTGTCCTGTCCGAAATGCGACACCACAGTTATATATTTAGACAGAAGCAGTTGAAAACTAGCCGCTGACCTTGACACCTGCATTCTGACTGCGACCCTGGATGATGGATGCTCTGTTATCTGTGTATTTACATTTCACTATCACGTGAAACCAGAGAGCCTTCTCAAACAAAGGGCTAAAATATCATGCATTTTGATGGCGATTTCGATTTATCTGTTTGAATGTGTTTTTGCTTCGCCGGGGCTCACAATTGTTTTGACAGGACTTTGACAGATGTGAGAATATTTCTGAGCAGAAGAGTGCAAACTCAAACAAGACTTTTTTTTTTTAATTTAAGTGATGCCTATTTTGCAAAAAAATAAACGTGGAATGAAACGCTCACATAAAATCAAATATGTGTCTTTTTGTAATTGATTAAAAAAAAAATGTACAAAGATTGCAACCATGCCTCTAGCATTGAATACAGGTACAAACAAGCAGATTCCTTGTCTTCTCATCACTCGCATTTGTATTTATAATATAGTATTTTCCGCATTTGGTGCTATTCCATGTTAGATATACACAACAAAAGCCGATTTAGAAATAAGTAACACTTTTTGAATGTTAATTTGCCCTTGAATTGAGTAATGGGTAAGTTTTTTACACTTAAATTAGAAAAGAAGAAACTTGTCATTCAAACTTAGTAAAGAAAAAGAGAATTTCCTTGAAATAAGATTGTTGTTGATCAATCAACCCATCAATTAAACTTTATTTATAAAGTGCTTTTCATACAAGATGCAACTCAAAGTGCTCTACAGATTAAAAACATTTTAAAAAACAAAAAACAAATTGTCATTTACCATGCACCCAACCCCCACATATTTATAGGTACATTTAACAGACAATTGTCACACACACCAGCATTCACCCTATACCACGAATAATGGCTGGGTGCAGACGGGCCGTGTGAGAAAACACCATCAGAAGAGCCGTCTGCATCGGGAACAGCACATCAGCTACAGCACCCGGGCACCGAGCCAGGGCACCCAGAGGACACCACACCTCCATCTGGGCACCCACAGGACAGCACCCAGGCAGCCACAGCCGACACCCGCTCCTGAGGCAGAGGGCTCCCTCAGAGGAAACACTGGGAAAACCTAAAATAGGATAATCAGAATAACAGAACAGGTAAATAGGTAGATAAATAGGACTAAAATTGATAAATATTAGGTAAAGGCTAAACTAAAAAGGGGGGTCTTGAGCCTGCTCAAAATTGTACTTATTTCTAGATAACTTTTTGCAGTTTGGTTGCTCTGACAAAAACTTTGTGTCTCATTGGATGTGCTTTTTTCTTCTTTTCTTTAAGGTATTCTTCTACTTTTTTTTTATTTAGATGGTTTTTTGATGGTTTTATTTACTTTTACTTTTGAGTCAGACACCATCTATTGTACAAGTCCAGTTAATTACTCACTTTATCGTCATCTTACTTATCACTTTACCTCCACTGAGAGAAAGTGCCCCTGACTACAGCCTCACCTCTCCTTTCAGTGCCGGAGTGCAGCGGGGGCAGGGGGAGGAGACGAGGCCCTCCCAACCGACCTGCCCATGGCCCATAGGCGGCGGGACAGCTCGCCTCACGCAAACACTCAGAGTGTGGCAGGGAGCAGGCAGGAGGAGGTCAACAGGTGGCCCAGTGTCCAGTCCTGCACAGCAACTCAAGTTTGACCAGGCTCAAGGGTAAGAACACTTTTTATTTTTATCTAAATTGTTTCTGGCAGATTTATTTGTTATCATAAATGTTTTGGTCTTAATTAGTATGTATTATAGGCCTCAAAATATTTATTTATGTTATTATTAGAGTCCAGACGTTTGAGGCTGCTTTAAGTGCAGCCTCAGTGTGAAGATGAAATTACTAGAAACATAGATATAGAATCAATAAATATAGTTTTTATTTTGTTATTTGAGAAGGTTCTTTAGGGGGGTAATATTTTTTATTATTATTATTATTTAGATCCTAATCTGGTGGGGTTTCATGTAGCTGTCACCTTTACAGACAGTAGTTGAGTTGAAGATATTTTACTGTGTCTGAACGGTGCTCAAATTTTGTTATGCCTTCATTTTTTTCCCGTCCTTTAAAGTCTTTAAATCAGTGCTGTCAATTGTGCTTTCCTTTGCCCATTTCTCTCCTCATCACCTCTATCCATCATCATCCGCATTTTATCACTCCCAACTTTTGTCTCGACACCTGGAATTTATCAAATGTCATGCTGTAAGTTTGTGTTGTATGGCAAATGAAACACCAGCGGGTGTCCGGACTCTAGTCGATGAATATGGCAGATTTTATTATTATTTGAGAGGGTTTGATATGGGGGAGGAAAGAGAGACGTGGAAATGGCTGTCAAGTGTGAATGATGTGCCGAACGGGGAGGCTCAATATCACATGCTGTTCAGCTGTCGCAAAACCGCGGAAAATTCATCAAATGTTTTCACAGTGAACTGCCGAAATATACCGGGAATGCGATGTCAGTAATTATCCTGAGGTAGAAAGTAACTAGATACGTTTGCAGTCTTCAGAGTCATTTCCATTTGTCAAGTAGTAATATTAATAGTGATGGTCGTTATACCTTCCAAAAGTTAATATACAGTACATTAATTCTAGCAGGCCTTGTGGCAAAACTGGACTAAAAGCCAACAGTATAACTTGTGGCAGTGGTATAAGTATTAGTATTAGTTACAACTGTTTATTTCGGATATATTTTTGCTCTGTCAACTTGAGCCTAAGACTATTGCTCTCCCCCCAATAAGATCGTTCACTGCAAAAAGTAAATCTAGAAATACGTAAGATTTTCTTGAAATAACTAAATTTGCCCTTGATAAAGTATTTCCAAGAAATCTGAAATAAGAAAACTAGTTTTTTGGTAATTTAAGGGGGCAAAAACGTACCCTATAAGCAGATATCTTGAAATGTGTTATTCAATTCTAGCTTGTTTCTAGATTACTTTTTGCAGTGTACCAACACCTTTCCTGCCTTTTATCTCGGCAGATACAATTAACACAAGACGCTCATTTTTACCTGTCAACAAGGCTGCCAATAATAATTTCCCAAAGCGACTCTAACGTTGCTCATAAATATTGATGCTAAGTGTCTTGCGAGGTGACGGATATCCATGCGGGACTCTTGATCCACTAGATTTACCTTTAATGCTACTGTGCTGGCAAGAGGGACTCCACAGAAGCCCTGGCAAAATGAGCTGCAGATGTGGGCCTGCCGCCATGCCAAATAACACACGCACCGAGAGAGAAACTGAGAGAGAGAGAGGTGAGAGTGGGTGGCTGTGATTGCATAATGTGACTGGCTGCACTGGTGATGGAAACTTAACAAATCAGATATGAAGAGAAAGTGAATATCTCTCTCAAAATGCCTCTAAATTACGTTTGGTGATGGCGAAAAATGGGCCGCAAAGAACTGCCGGCGTAATTGAGTTTTAGACATGATAGTTTGGTTCTGATTTTGCGCCTTTCAATCCAGCATTGTCCTGAATTTAGTTTTGGATTAATGTTATGAACTGGAGATAAATCCATGTTTTCTTTAGTTTTGGGCTTAGCCTGGGTTTAGTCCTGCTTTTGCCCTTATTTGGTAATGTTTTGGTCTGGCGTGATCACTACTTCATTCCATGGTTTATCCCTGGATTAGTCCAGTTTTAGTTCAACACTACCTGGAACCCCATTGATTCTGAGAGGTGCTACTGGAATTTGACTATTGTAATGCATTTTTGTTGTTTAGTTGCTAATTTCCTCCTGCTAATTGGTTTATGGTTTGGGGGACTTAAGATATGAGAGCAGCAAAGCAAAGAAATAAATTAAATTATATATAAAAATAAAAAAAAAGAATGATATAGCTGTACAGGTGAGATCAGCAGTCTTAAAGCCACACTGAGGAACATTACAGGTGATCAAAATGAAAGCATAAACCAACAGGCCGGCCCTAGTGAAAATGAAACCAATCCTAAACAAGGCCAATCTTTCAATGGGCTATCAACAAAAAAGGATGAAACATACAGTGCCTCTCGAAAGTACTAACGGGATTTCTTATGGCCTCCTTGCAATAATGGCTGTCTTTTTGCCACTCGTCCATAAAGGCCATATTTGTGTAGAGTACAACTGATATTTGTTCCATGTACAGATTCCCCCAGCTCAGCGGCAGTACTTCAGCTCCTCCAGAGTCATCTTGGGGCACTTGGTTGCCTTTCTGACCAGTGCCCTCCTTGTTCGATCTGTTAGTTTAGGTGGACGGCCGTGTCTTGGTACATCACAGTGGTGCCATACTCTTTCCATTTCCAGATGATGGATTGAACAGTGCTCCGTGAGATGTTCAAATCTTGGGAAATCTTTGTATAACTTAACACGGCTTTAAACTTCTCCACAACTTTATCCCTGACCTATCTGGTGTGCTCTTTGGCCTTCATGATGTTGTTTAGTGACCAATACAGTCCGACCATAGCTCTGAGGCCCTCACAGAACAGCTGTAATTAAACTGAGAGTAGATTACACACAGGTGGCTTCTATTTAATCATTAGGGCGAGGTGTGAACATTCAGCAGACATTAGGAATGTTTTACAGGCAATTTAATGCACTCAGATGTATGAATACTTGTGCACACCCCACTTTTCACTTTTCTATTTTTAAAATAATAACAAAATCATGTATCATGTTGCTTTCACTTCACAGGTGTCTG
>OMNZ01085133.1:0-10210 GCA_900303255.1 Lesueurigobius sanzi
GCTTATGCTGTAGGTTTAGTACTGAGCCTAGCTGACCTGACTATAAGCCTTTTCGAAAAGAAACGTTTTGAGCCTAGTCTTAAAAATGGGGACTGTGTCTGCTTTTTTAACATGAGACGGAAGTTGATTCCATAGAAAAGGAGCCTGAAGCTAAAGGCTCTTTTTCCTATTGTGGTCTTAAAGACGCGTGGAATCACTAGTAGTTCTGCGTTTTGAGAGCGAAGCGCTCTGGTCGGCTGATATGGCACAATCATTTCTTGGAGATAGATCGGAGCCATCCCTTTTATAGCCTTATATGTGAGGAGGAGGATTTTAAATTTAATTCTAAACTCAATGGGAAGCCAGTGGAGAGACTTCAACACTGGAGTTATGTGTTCTCTTCTTTTAGTCCCTGTTAATATTCTAGCAGCCGCATTTTGAACGAGTTGAAAGCCTCTAAGAGAGCTTTTGGGACATCCTGCCAGGAGGGAGTTGCAGTAGTCCAGCTTTGATGAAACAAATGAGTGAATAAGTGTTTCCTCGTTGCTTTTAAGCAAGACTCTTCGTACTTTTGCAATGTTACGCAAATGAAAGAAAGCTGCTCTGGAGGTCCAGCCCCCGGACCCATGCCTATACATATATATACAATATTGGAAATGTTAGGCTGTTGCTGTTTTGTTTTTCACCGAGCAAGGGCGAGCGGCGAGTGGACCACCCACTATAAGACCGAAGATAGGAGGAAAAGGCAACTCTGCTTGTTTTTTCTTTGTATTTGATTTCCTTTGTGTTAGGGTAAATAAATCTTTTTGAATTTTACCTTTTTTGATTCCAGGTCCTTATTAATAAACGGGTTTGACTACGTGCATCAATATTCAGTTTCGATTCTAATAAGATGACAATGCGAAAAACATGATTAAAGCAATGAATGACACTGTAAATTGTTAAAACAGTGGCTCATTGTTAAAATAAAAAATAAACATTTTCCAGTTTAATTGAATTAAGTCTCATGGATTTCTAAGGACAATACAACTCGTACTCGTATCGGTATTCGTACTCAAATCAAAGTACTCGTTTTTTTAAGTGGTATCTGTGCATTCCTAATATCTACATATACTGCTATTTCCAATTTACACGTTTTGTATCAATTTATCTATTGTTTTTCTATTCTTTGGTCATTTATATCTGCATGAGGGTGAACTGAAGAGGAAAAGACTCAAATACATCTTAAGAAGTCTAGGAAATAGCAGGATCTTGCAAAACGTACCGTGTGGGAAAAATAAAAGGGTGTGTAGCAAGAATGGTCTGAGGCACTCTGTTTTTAGAAAAATAAAAGTCCTTTATTTTTTATTATAATAAATCATGTGCTACAGACTCTACCCACTACAGACTAGGCTACTAGGCTGTAGCCCATGATTTATTATAATCAACTTTTTCCATACTTTTTCCATACTGGGGTCTCATGATGCATCATGAATGAGTTCAGCTGTTGAATTGTTATTTAAATTTTATGTTGTCATTTTAAACTCGGAGAACAGTCATGTGAGCTGTCACGTGACTCTGTCACTCATGATTTAAAAGAGTGACACCTGGTCGAGTAGACCATTTTACCTGATGCCCTGAGGAAGACACTGTGTTGTGGAATCGTGTAGGCATGTCCATGTAAAACAAAGGACTTTTATTTCCGAATGCCTCGGACCATTCTTGCCACACACCCTTTTATTTTTCCACACGGTACGTGATGCAAGATCCTGCTATTTCCTAGACTATTTAGGCCTCAGTTCCTAGAAGAGCACCTGTGTCTACATTTTGTTACACCTTCACCTGGATCCCATTGCAGCTCTCACCCTTCTTGTCTTTCTTAACTGACATCTTTAGAAGTGTTGTATATTCAAATGTTTCATGTGTTTGAAGCAGCAAAGTTATGATTCACAACATTTTACTTTGAATACTTCAGGACTTTATAAAGCAAATACTTCAGTACTTTAAGCACGTTTTTCACTGGGGAACTTTCACTTTCATTGGAGTAATATTGGACAAGTAGTATCTGTACTTTGTTTTGCTCAGGTAATGAAATGAAGTGCTTCGAGGACCACTGCGTTCGTACCCTCTTAAGTTGTTGATCCACGCCTGGCGACAGCATGACACAGGCCACGACGGTCCCCAGCAGCAGGAGAAAGGCATAGATGATTCTGGTGACGGTGGAGTTCCTGCTCTGGGGACAGCAACTGCACACCAGACAAGTGGCACTGCTGCACAGGCACGGCACCTGGACACAACGCAGATCAGTCTTGGTTTGCTCTTAACATATAAGCTTATACCTGGAAAACAAAAGACAACAATGTACTCAGCTAAAAACCTGGAACAGTCTGCCAGAAGATGTGAGACAGGCCTCAACTCTGACAATGTTTAGATCCAGGTTGAAGACAGTTCTCTTCACTTTGAATTGCCTTGTGTGTGCATTGTGCTCTACAAATAAATTTGCCTTGCCTCTTCTCGATGAGGCGTGTAATTATTGCACTGATTCAACATTTCTCCACAGATTTATATGAGAAATTGTCATTCCAAGGGCCATTTTTTCTTAAAATGTGTTTATCTTACATTGTGGCGATAAGATAAGATAAAACTTTACTGACCTCACAATGGAGAAATTTACTATATCTCCCTATAGGTAACAGTTACAGCCCTCAAACTTACCAGTCTTGTACTTAACAATATTCTCAATATGCAATATTCTTCAGATTTTTAAAAGAGGGATTTTTCAATATTTAACTCCTCTTGAGTCTTTCCAATAAATGTCTGTAAAGTTGAATTTTCGCCTAACATTTTCTTTTATATTTCTGGTGTTAAAACATTTTCTACATACTTATAAACCCAATACAACTTATCAATTATGAAAGTCCAGGTCCTGAAAAAAGTAGAACACTTCAGGTTACACTGAAAAGTGTTATAATATCATTAAAGACCAAAAAAAAAAACTCCAGGCGAGAGAAATTACCTAAAATACCCTTGGGCCTAAGAGGATTAATGCAAAACTAAGTAGCTACAGCCTGGATTTGTCCTATCTTCCTGTATTGTAACTGCTGAATGCACCTGGAAACCATGGCAACCAAGTTAATTCAGAAACTGGCAATTAAAATGCCTTGTTTTATTTTAACACAAAATAAAATTGCTTTAAAGGTCCTACACCATTTTATTTCTAGTAGTGGAAAAGAAATGTTTTAAACAGTTTAATTTGTGTAGGTTCTCAGTCGTACAGGAGTTGTCCATCGTAGGCAAAAAATCTTCAGTCTTCATCTGTACTCTGTAGTTGAAGTGTTGGATGTTTCGATCTATATGGAATCAGATTTGAGACAAAACTATTCAAATTACTCAAATAAAATATATTTTTGGGGATTTCATAAGATATTATTTTCATTCCAACATAAAAATAAACAATGATGTTTCCCTTCAGTACATACAAAAAATGTTAATAGTAAAAAATGTGTTGTTTTTTCCCTCTCTTTTGTCTTAGATTTGTTTTTTGCATTTGACTCTCAAAGTTTTGCTTTTGAATCTTGAATTTTTGCTTTTGGTGAAAATCTGATAGGGAGGCGGGCCTTAGAATAGTGCCTTCTCATTGGCTGAAGGACTCAGTGACTTTGTATTTAGCCTTTAGCCCTGCTAAGCTTTTGGCCAAGCATTAATGAACAACGATCTAGCTCCATAAAACAAGTTAGTTCTTATTAATGGTCCCACAAAGTCATTTTGGAGCACATGGAGTCCACAAAAACACAACAGGAATCGTAGCAGGCCTCTTGTGTGCGTTTTTCTCCACCTTGGTGGCGGACTAGGATCGAAACGTCTGACACTTCAACTACAGAGAACAGATGAAGAATTTTTGCCTACGTTTAACAGTTTAATGAACTTGCAGGCTAGTTTTCTAGCATTAGCATTAGAAACAGTTACCCTGAAAAGTGACCCAGGAAGTTGTGAAATGTGCTTATAAACAAATCTCTGTGTTGGAAATGTGTTAGGAAAGTTAAAAGTGATGCAAACTAATTTTAAACACCTATCCATTTGATATACTCGCTCCATATTTCATTGTTTGTAATAAAAAGAAAATCAGGGGCCTTTAAGTTGTTACTATTAATTTAGCACACTTATTTTCAGATGTAGGTCACAAAATGCTTCTGAAGGGACGGACCGATACTCTTCCACTCTCCTCACTCACTGATGTCAAGCTCCACGGTTAGTCACAGCTGCCCTTGGTTAGGCTGATGGAAGAGAGGCTGCCGATCTGTGACATCGGCCCCTCCAACCATCACTCTTCAGTCACTCTGCTCTTCACACAGAGGCCAGAAGGGGGTTGAAGTCTCGCTCAAGGACATAACACAACAACAGCAGATACATTTGGAGCTGTAGATGAATGTTCTAACTGAGCACTGTCACCCCTGTCTGTTTAAACTGTTGCACATGACATAGTTCCATGGTTGCGATTGCAATTACCGCTTTGTTAACTTATGAATGACGGGAAAGAAATATGATTTTACACAAAAGCGTCATCTGACATCGCTAAATCCGTGCTCAAATCAGCTATGTGTCCTTTTTCACACGCACTGTTAAACCTTGATCTGAGAAGAATACCTTTGGCCCAGTGGCATTACACTGTCACACAATGAACTAGATCTAATCTGTTTATGCTAGTTTCCGGGGTATAAAAACTACAGCACAGAGTTTCTTCCATCGCCTTATGTTTGTTATAAAACTGGCAGTAAAATGTGCTGACTCTGGCTCACACTTGGGTTTATAAAATGACCAAGAGGCTTAAACAGCAGAGTCTAAAGATAAGAGTAACAGCAAATCTGCTCCAGATAGGCCAGATTAGACTGTTGTCTGGGCCACAGCATGATCAAGCACCTAGCAGTCCAATATTCTTCATACAGTAGCAAATAAGCATTTTGACATGTAAGCCACCAACTGTTTTGCTAAAGCTTACTCCAGTCCAATAATATCAAAGAAGAATAGCCCAACTCTGCGAATCTAGGCTGTGTCAAATAATAACAAGGTCAACACTGATAACATACAGCTCGTTGCAATGTATAATGATAAGAAAGCTCTGTGTGTGCCCCTCATCTGACAGAAATTATGTGCAGTGATGTCACATGCCAATCAGTCTTAGTAACAACTTTTCAATGTCAAGGCCTATAGGTTTTGTAATTAACTCAGATATTCCCAGGCTACAGAAGCAAATGTACCACAGTTTCCACATGTAAATCACACTGAGCCCTCGACCGCACAGCTTAAAAGATATTTCTCCTGTTTGCTTATGCTTATTGGCCTTGACGCGTTTCAACAACAAGCACTGTAGCCTAATCCAATTAATCACGTGGAAGCAGATGACCAAGTGTGTGATGAACTTGGCCATAATGGTAGCTCACCACTTTGAAGAAACCTTTTTTGTTTTAATGGTGCTGAAATGATACATAACCCAGAATAGGCTATATGAAATGAAAAAGTTTGAGATGCGTGCCGCGGCATTGTAGAGAAGCAAACTGCGTTCGCAACATTGTAATTCCAAAAACAAAATATATATATATATATATATATATACTCTATTCCTCACAGGGATCAACGATGAATTTTAAAAGACTTACCCAGGCAGCGAAGGAGAAGGCCCCCAAAACAGCCCCCATAACTGGAGTTCACAGTTGCACACCCGCAGCTCCGTACTATTTGCCTCACGCTCCGCTCAGTGACGCCCCCCCCCCCCCCCCCCCCCCCCCCCCCCCCCCCCCCCCCCCCCCCCGGGTTGCCCCCCCCCCCCCCCCCCCCCCCCCCGTTTTTCTCCCCCCCCCCCCCCCGCGGCCCCCCCCCCCCCCCCCCCCCCCTCGCGCACATCATGACGTCATCGTGTATTTAACCTGCAGTGACCCGTGCGCTACAGTGTAATCCCTCATTAGCGTGAAGCTGGCCCCCCATTAAACACAAATTTATATTTATATGAATCCCTCTATGCGCTACACGTGTGAACAACTGCAACAATGTAATAATTATAGCATAAATATCAGAGCTGGGACAATGTAGCCTATTGTTTTGCAATATATCACAATACTCCTTTGCCACAAGTTACTATGGAGGACTAAAACTGCCAAAATAATAAATAAATGTCCATATTGGCAAATAATTATTAAGATATCGCTACAAATGCTATTGTTAAACGCCTGTTTTGTGCTCAAAACAAAAAAATAAAGCCTTATTAATATTTCTGTCTGCATTTATTTATGTATTCCTTAATTCACTCATGTATTTATTTTTAATTTCTTTTCTCTTTTATTTTTATGCTCTGCTTTATTTTTACACCCAACATTATTTTTTCGCTCTGCTTTATTTTTTCAGCCTGCATCATTTTTTCCGGCTTGCTTTATTTTTACTGCCTGCATTATTCTTTTCTTGATTCCTCTCACCAAATGCAAAGTAAGGGGGCGGGCCACAGATAGTTAGACCTAAGCAATCGTCAGATAGATTGACTGTCCATGTTCATGACCTCATGACCGACAGCATGGGCCTTTCCGAAACTAATTCCTCCTTCCTTCCACTCTCCACTTCCACTAAATGCTCAATGAAGGCACCTTCAGATGTTCCTTCAGAAGAGAGCTTGAAGCTGTGGCTTTCAGATGCACTCTCCCTCACCCACGAACAGACACGCCCACCTTTACCGTGTCAGCCCCGCCCACTAATGTTGCAGAAATCACACGTTCAGAAATTTTATCCCTGATAACTTATGGAAAAAAAGCTGTACTTTATACCAAAAATTTATGAGAAACAATAAAATGAAAGATGTGGGTTTTAAAGTTATGCATAGAATTTATCCAACTAATCCATACATGTTACTGTACATTCTGTAAAGAACACCCAGAAACAATCACTCATCTCTTTTGGAAATGCTCAGTTGCCCGAAAATTTAGGAAAGATTGTTTACTATTTGACTCTGAATTCTTATTAAAATTTATTTTTGGCTTTCATAAAAAGAATATAACCAAAAACAAAACAAAAAAATATGAATTCAATTATCATATTTAGCACATTTCATATATATTTTGTGATTGAATTAACAAAATATATGTATATATTTTGTTAATTCAATCACAAGTGAGGGCCTTTTCACTGCCAATAAAATTATGTTAGTCTCATTACTGTTTTCTTTTTTCTTGATAAAAGTCTGTATTACTTTATAATTGGTCAAATTGAAACTTTGAAGCTTCTAAATGAAGTGGAACTGAAGTTGTTTGGTGCGTGTTGCACGTGGGGCTGCTCTCCGGTGTAACACACACCCATGAAGCCTGCATCGATGCTGACTTTGCTGTGGAGGAGCTTATCAGCCACTTCTCCTCACTGCTCGGCCGTTTCGGACAGACCTTCCCTTCGCGGGCACGCGCAAATCAAGTGTTAGTGCTGAGGAAAAGGGAGGAGGAAGCGGTTTCGATAAGGCCCCAACAGTTCCCATGGTACACTCACTGCGAAAATGTCTTCAAGACAGGTCTAATCAAATTGAGATCCCTTTCTGGATTAACCAATCACTGTGACAAGACCGCCCCCTTACTTTGTATTTGGTGAGAGGAATCATTTAATTTATTTATTTATTTATTATTTTGGCAGTTTTAGTCCTCCATAGATTACCAATTAATTAATCCTATCGATTCTTTCAGTAGCCTACTTTTTAAGTATACTATTTGCCTATAACTAATTATCTAGTTCAGGAACAGTGCACTTTGTAAAACCTATCAATGTCAGATGGCAACTTTACATTACTTTTTCTCTTGCAAGAGTTTCAACAATGTTTAGAAATCACCCATCGGTATCGTGACAAAATCATACTGTATAAGCCCGGTCTATCTGAGAAAATTAACTATATAGGACAGTTATAACTAAAACTGAACTTCTGCACATGTATAAGTTCCATGCATGTTTGGTTTTAGAGAGTTTTGGCAAAAAATTTAAAATCTCAGTCAGATGGAGACTTAAGTGAATTTGCGATATTTTGTGGCTTCTCATTGCGACCTAATATGGCGAAACGTACTATACAATACATTTCGCAATATATTGTGCAGCTCTACTACCTCTCTGTAAAGCATGGGTGCCCAAAGTGCGGCTCTTTTTTTGTTGAATTGGCACACGTCGCCAGAGATGGTACTTTTTTCTGCAAGTTTAACAATTCTACACAATTAAACCCTAAAAAACTAACATTTCATTGTGAGACGGAGCCGGCATTAATGTTCCAGACTGAATACAGGTGTGTGAGGAAAGGGTTAAACCTCTCCTAAATCAACCCATTTATGAATGCTTGACTGCGCTGGCCATCAATGACAATTTGGACACCCCTGTAAAGCATGCACAAAGTAAAAAAAAAAGTGTAAAAAGACAAAAAAACAAAACAAAAAGATTTTATATGCACCAAGCTGTTTTCAGATCAAACCCCAGAAGGCTGTAATTTTAAGACTAACCATGCGGGGGCAGCATTTCTACTTCGGAGAAGAAAATATGAATGAATCTTGGGTGTAAATAATGTCTCTGGGGATGATTTGTAGCTGATATTGATGGAGGGGATTGTTTAGGGTAGTGATTGATATTCTTTTGCTTGGAGATTGGGTTTTTTGGGAGGAACGCTGAAGACAGTTCAAACTTCAAACTTAATAGACGCAAGATCCAGTAGGTGGCGGTAAAGCGACGCCATGGCGAAAGCACAAGGCGAAGAAGAAGAAGCTTTTGGTGTCTGGCTTCCGGGAGAAAACTTTTCGAGATAAGTTTTGTTTACCCTCGTGTAGCTGTTGCTGTAGATATTGTGTAAAAAATGTCTGACGTGCACGATTTCAAAGCGTTGCTAAATGAGAAACTGGCGGCGATGGCTCAGGACATATCCGAGCTTTTTGACAAGATGATCGTGCAGCACGAGCGCGAAATGCGGATCTTTAAAGTGAAGAACACGAGGCAACAGCTACTTCTGGACTCACTGTTAAAGAAGCCACGAGTAGTTTTACACAGATCAGGTTTGAGAAGTCTTTTACACGTTGGGGTGGTAAATGTCTGGTGACAATGTAACCTGAAAATATTTGTGCGACACTTTGGAGAAAAAGTCGAACTCCACTAAAAATCATTACTAACAGTCCTACAAAAAAAAGTTGTTCATTTCAACAACAAAACACTAAATATAACTGGTTGTAACATTTTTCTGTGTTTTTACCTTTTAGAACGTATGAAAAAAATATATAAATCCAACAATCGCCTTAAGTATTTGATCCCCCTATGATTTTGCAAGTTCTCCCACTTAGAAATCATAGAGGGGTCTAAAAATCATATTGTATGATTTATTAACAATATTTGTTGTATATTACTGAGTCAAATAAGTATTTGATCCATTGAGTCAAACAATTTTAATATTTGGTACAGAATTGTTAACAATTCCAGGGGTCAAACGGTTCCTGTAGTTCTTCACCAGGTTTGCACACACTGCAGCAGGAATTTTGACCCATTCCTCCATACAGATCTGTCAGGTTTTGGGGCAGTCGCTGAGCAACATGGAGTTTCAGCTCCCTCCAAACATTTTCTATTAGATTTAGGTCTGGAGACTGGCTAGGAAAGGAGGTTTTTAGCCAAAATCTCACAATACATGGCCCCGTTAATCCTCTCCTTAACACAGTGCAGTAGTCCTGTCCCCTGTGCAGAAAAACACCCCAAGAGCATGATGCTTCCACCCCCATGCTTCACTATAGGCATGGTATTATTGGGATGATACTCCTTCTTCCTCCAAACACAGCCAATGGTGTTAAGACCAAAAATGTATATTTTGGTCTCATCTGACCACATGACTTTCTCCCATGACTCCTCTGGATTATCCAGATGGCCATTGGCAACTTCAGACGGGCCTGGACATGGGCTGACTTAAGCATGGGAACCTCCCTTGTGATGCAAGATTTTAAACCATGATGTCTTAGTGTATTACTGATAGTAGCCTTGGAAACGGTGGTCCCAGCTCTCTTCAGGTCATTGACCAGCTCCCCCCGTGTACAGGTCCTTCTCAAAAAATTAGCATATTGTGATAAAGTTCATTCTTTTCCATAATGTAATGATAAAAATTAAACTTTCATATATTTTAGATTCATTGCACACCAACTGAAATATTTCAGGTCTTTTATTGTTTTAATACTGATGATTTTGGCATACAGCTCATGAAAACCCCAAATTCCTATCTCAAAAA
>OMNZ01085140.1:2465-17465 GCA_900303255.1 Lesueurigobius sanzi
ATCCACCTTATTCAGGAAGTTGCAATGGGGGCCGCCATTTTGTATTTCTGGTCAAACTGCAGGTCTGACTTGAGCTGACATTGGCTTTGATTTTTGTTTTTGGTGAAACATGTAACGTTTACAACAAACCTCTGTGTAAATATATCCATCAGCTCTGGTCCTTTAGAGTTCCTCACAGACAATTAG
The DNA here is from genome assembly GCA_900303255.1 of Lesueurigobius sanzi. Lineage (NCBI taxonomy): Eukaryota > Metazoa > Chordata > Actinopteri > Gobiiformes > Gobiidae > Lesueurigobius > Lesueurigobius sanzi. The sequence continues at coordinate 2,652 of OMNZ01085140.1, forward strand.
CCAATCAGAGAGACAACAAAAAGTCAGAGATAATATCGCAAAAAATAATTTTAGGTGACTTTTTTCATGTCGTTCTTCCACTGAAACTAAACCTGAGCCACACAAACTTATTTACTTTGAGCTTTTTGAGTTTTTTTGTTGATTGCCTTTTTATTTTCTTCACTCTCTTACATTGACGACAATGGAATTTCACCTCACAGGAAGTGCTAATAAAAACAGGAAATGCTTTTACAACAAAAGTGGGCGGGGCAGAATAAGGTGAATAGGTGATCTTCAAATCATTTAATCTAATATTCATTTTGAGACTTGGATTTAGACAAAGTTTATTGACCAACAGGGGAAATTGCGGTGTCACTGTAACTCAAATGGTAATCTTAGAAACAAAACATAAAGATTTGGGAATAGAATAATTAATAGGAAAAAATCATATAGGTATTTCAGAGTAAAATTTAACATTGTACTGATATTTTATCTTATCAATCCAGTTTTTGGACAAATGTCTTGCTTAGGTTGTTTTTAGACTATGATGGAGAAAATTAGACCATGGGGGGGTCGCCATAGTCTCAGTTATTAATGGGAAACACTGAACTGTTTTATGATATGATGCATTATCACATTATTGCAATATTACTACATCTGGGTGAGATTAATTGCCACACACTGAGTTGAAATCACTGGAATTAAGAATATTTTACCTTCATTTAAGCAATTCTGACATGCCCAGAAAACACATCTGCCAATGGAATAAGATTTTCCACCTCATCTCATTTTTAAGTTCAATAAGAAATTGAATGTTATTTTAAGAGCAATAGTATGTTTTTATGTGTTTCAGGTGCAAAAATACTTGTTCCATTGGCAGATAATTCCATTTACCTCCTCAAAACATTTTATTTCTCTCACAGTGCGCAGCTCTAATTGTTACATCACATCAAAAGCCTGCCGCGTTATTCAATCAGCGGCTTTTTAAATTACATTTGTTCCCAATATAAGCAGGAAATTGCGCTGACCCTCGGCGCACTTGTCCATCTCCTCTGATTCCTGGAGCCAAGCCGCCACCTTGCTCTGGCCGTTGCTGTAGGAGGGGGGCAGGCTGCTGTTGCTGAGGGGGGCCACCGGCTGCCATGGCAAACTGCTGGGCTTCGCCTGCTGTAATTGAAGCACATTTGGAAAGTCAAAATTGTATTAAGCCAGTGAACACAAAACATTTCCTCCCTGACTGTAACTTTTTTTCAAACAATATTGAGCTACGGTCAAGCGCATCAACTTCTTTTGACTTGACTGACATAAATCAAAGAAAAGGCAACTTACTTACTGTTACATCTGTTGTCAAACAGAATAGACTGTTTTATTTGGTCCACACCTCAAAAAATGTATCTTGATAGTTAAAATTAATCAAATTAACGACATTTGACCGTAATTTGTGGACATTTGATACCGTGGACCACTCGGTTCTCCTCTCCCGGCTCCCTGAGTATGTTGGTGTTTGTGGCACGGTCCTACAGTGGTTAGGACCTTGTCGTGATGGTCAATGACTACTCCTCCTCCTCTGCCCCACTGACATCTGGGGTGCCACAAGGTTCCATTCTTCTGTCTGGACCAGTCCCTAGCCCACTGTCCTGAATCTCCAACAAGGACTGGATGTTAGCACCTCAGTCTTCAGTATCTATTTTTTTCTTGCCACAAAGGAGCATCTAAGGATTTAGGAGGCCCAGGGCGCTCTTCCATCTGCTCCTGACTGTTCCTGACCTCACTTTTGTTTGAGCATTACATTCTTTCACTGCTTTGGTGTCGGTGTGACACTGTGAACCAACTCCTGTTGTGATATTGGGCTATACAGAAGCAATTTGATTTGCTTTGCTTTTGATCTTCTCCATTGTGGGATCAATAAAGTATTATCTTATCTTATCTTGCAGCTTGGAAATCCCTGAATTGGCCTGAAACAAAACAAACTGTATATCGATTGCAAACACAGAAATAACCACATTTAAAATACCGTTAAAGGCACTATACCAGACCTTTTCTTAACAGTGGAATGAAATGTTTTTTTGTCTCCTTTAGTGTATAAACTCATACATTTGTGGAAATAATACTGCACATCTAATATAAAGCATTTTTGTCAATTTCATGAGTTTGCAGGCCACTTTTCTTGCATTTCTGTGACCCAAAAAAGTGACCCCGCAAGCTGTGAAATCTGCTTATAAACTCATCTTTGAGAAGAAATTGAATTTCAGAAATGTGTGAGGAAAGTTAGGTGTTTGGACCACGACTATCAATTTAATTTACTCTTTTATTATTTGTAATTTGAAAAGAAAATCAGGTATAGCACCTTTAAATACCATCTGTAATACATGTGAAATGAGCCTGAGACTTTTTGATGTAGCAGAGAAGAGATGGAGCCAATCTGGAGGGAGCACTCATCAGGCCTGCTCCCACTGATCACCTGTAATAATGTACAACGGGCACAAAGGCACACTCCCAGCGGGCTCCTAGTGTTCAGCGTGACTCTTTGATTCACACACTCGAGAGGGATTTAGGCCTAGCAAGTCTGGACAAACAAGCCGTTTTGTTATCCGAATGATCTAGATCCAATTACCAGCCGCGGTTACAATGGCCGACTTTTAACATACAAATCAGCCGCAACAACGAGGTCAATAGTCGCAGACGGGACGCGCCAGCAGAAATGTGGCCCTGATGTGGTTTTCCATCTTCCTCTCTAGGTTATTTTGGTCTATCCCAGTTTCTAATTAAAAAAAATAACTCCCATGATGCACCCATTATGAATTAGTTATCCACCTCAAGGCGAATCTCCTAAGCAACACTTTCCTGTGACAAGAAAAACCCCTAATTTAAAACAGAAGTAGTGGAAGAAAGACGTAAAATAAGATAAATAAGATAGGTAAATGAGTAATTATTTATTGCTAATCTCCGAGCAACAACCAGTCTACAGGCGCAGAGGGAGAAGCAGTTTAAATATTGGAATAAGATTTGATTTGAGTTGGTCAGTAAAATCATCTGCCAATCATTATTATCATTATTATAATTTGGAATAGAGACAAAGACAGGAACGCACCTTGGCCTCGTATCCCTGGGTGGACACATTTTGAGGCGACTCGATGGCCGCTGAAGGAGGAAAGGTCCTCATGGTGGCCTCCCGAGGAGATCGCACGATCTCGTTCTGCCGATAAAGCCGGTGGTGACGTAATCGGGAAACCCAGCCATCGAAAATGTCCTGGGATTTGACCTGAGACGAGACGAGGACCGGGAGACTCAGTCACATGTGCGATCTTACTCAAGGCAGACCGGGGTGCGGCATTGATCCGAGTTACCTTCAGGTGGTAGATGTGCTCCTCCGTGTCCAGGTCGATGCGGCGACTCCTCTTTTTGATGGACATAACGGAGAGGCCCACGTCGATGCTGCCATGGAGTTTGCCTTTCTGGATCTGAAAAAGAATCACGTTCACAAATGGGCAAAGGCAATAACAAAGCAACTAAATTGATTTTATTTTGAGATCTAGTAAAACTGTGGTTGGACCAGCACTACAAAAACTAAAACACATGATTTCAGAATATTAATCTTGTGTCGAGAAGTGGGTCGCGGAAACAGCTTCAGTGGGTGGCGAGCCTTTGGTTAGGAGCATTTCTTTCAGTATTCATCTACTGAGAAAGTGTTCAAGTGGACATATCATGGGCTTAAAACCTTTCATTAGGATGTCTGTGCATTGATTTTACATTTTATAAATCCAAATAACGCCTCTGTGAGGATGAAGCAATGTTCATAAATACCAGGGCTGATGAGGATTTGGCCTGGCTCGCCCCCTACAGCCAAGAGTGGGAATCACATGGTAAAATAAACTTTCACTTTGATTTAACAACGTGGCTAGTAGCGCTGTGTTGTTGCTGTGTCCACGCCATGAGACAGAACGGCTCAGAACTGATCCAATATTGGATTATTAGCTTTAAAACTGTGGAGGACAGTTTGTGGGTTTGAACAATGACGTAATCTCCATTGTGAGATCAATAAAGTATTATCTTATCTTGTACCAGAAAGTAGAAAACGAAACGATCGCTGCAGAAGTCAACATGAGCGGACTAACGCAAACAGGATTCATTCAAAACTGCGTGAATGAAGTGAAATACTGGTCCAGGTCTGTTTTTGACGAGGGATCAACCAAAAAGTTGTTCAAGCATGATATGTCTCCTTTAAAATGACTGGTGCTGAGCTCTTTTAACCATTTCTTATTATCTATTAAATGCCTATATCAACATAAATCTGTGGAGTAATACCGTATTTTAACAGATAAAAACTGGTTATTGGTTTAAACAAATATTATTTCTTTGGGTTGTGGCTTGTCATTTTGGGGTAATGGTGGGTCCTGATCCCATTACCAGTTGAGAACCACTGATCTACATTATTTGGCCTTTCTTTAATAACCACTCTGGCTGGTTCTAAGGTAATCTTTGCAATAAAACTGCCAAGGGGACAGGACCAATGTTCTTGTCTCATTGGCAAATAAGCTTACAAGTCCAAAATATCCCGGCCAAATGAGCGATTGAATCTTAACTAGTCAAAACAACTCAAATTTAGATTAATATGCTAAATTTGACGGTTGAACTAATCTAGATTTTTATTCTTTGCAGTGAGGGATTTAAGAATCAATAGCACAAATATTTGCTGATCGAGATATACTATACATAAATGATAATGGACAAGATGAATAAAACTGTGCAGTTGAACCTGTGCCAGGACTGGATTACTCACATCAAGAGGGGACTTGGAGTACTTCAGGATGCCATTGTCCAGAACGAAGAAACGCTGTCAAGAGAAATCGTTAAAAAAGTTTATAGGCAATGCAGGGCAACACAAATTCATACATATTTTAGCTAAACAGAGAGTGGCTTTACAGAAAACCTGCAGCAGAACAAAACAAGGTTAACTTCAGCACTTTTGTTAGATGGCATGTGCTTAGCATTCTGAAGGAACAACCTTTGTTTCACTGTTCCCTAACGCTCTTACCTTGTGCCAGCCTTTCAGCGGCCATTTCCGCTTCTTCAGCATAAATCCTTCATGCTTATCAGGCCTCAACACGTTGCTCTGGCCAATCTTGAGCCCCTCAATAATCTCCCAGCTGTCTGCTTCCTAAAAAATATGGAAAAAAAAACCCAACTTAAAATTAGCGTTCCCCTTGGGCGGAAACAAGTAATTGAACTATTTTGGTAATCATCGATTAATGGTTTCTGGAATATACATAGACTCAGGCAGTGCAAGTTGTACTTTTTGATTGAAAAACTATTTATTTTAAGGTGTTTTTTTTTGTAAATATCTGACTTCTGGGATTTGCAACTTGCCACACAAACAGCGTCATGTGGCAAAAAGTTTATAAAAAACACAATTTCCATGCACCTTAAGAGTACATTTCAAATCAATCATCTGCAAAAAAAAAACCCATTAGGGCTTATCCAAAGGAAAAGGAGGAGAAATACTGTATGTTCAGGCACTAAATATGATATGATTTTCCTGGACATTTGACATTTTCCAGGTTTTCCATATTATTCCAGGACGCGTGGGAACACTGTTCAATGTCTCTGTAGGGAAAATCAGTCCATGCCTTCTGCCCCCTCAGCATTTCTACTCCATTAGTTTCCCAGCGACCACACTCTCCTACCGCTCACAAAGTCTGTAAATCAAAGTGACGCTTCAGGAGTTGAGGGACGACAAGGTCAGGATGGGACAGCTTTGAGATTGCACCTCTCCTCCACTCTGAGGAAAGAATTGGCAATAAGGGGGTCATGGTGAGGAGCCCGTGACAAGAGCAATATGAGTCTCACTGTACGGCTCTGACAGCAGACAGTATTGTGTAACGCTAGATTGGGTTTCTTTGGGCTGGGACTTTAGCTGCACCGAGGAGCCAGAGATACATTGGAACTCAAGATTTCTGTAAATATATAAATTATAGTTATTGTTCCATCCAGTACTACAATTACAAAACATAAAGTTAAAGAAGTTAGAGAAAATTATGGTTTTCATGTGGTTTTGTGTATGAACCGGGTCAAATATCAACTGCTAAACTAATACAATCCCATGTATTTCAGATTATTTTACCAAAAATAATTCCAGTCTTTAGGATTTATTTACTAAGTGCAACTTTCATTTGATTGTAATAAATATGAATGTAATAATGATTGTTAGATAGGACTAAAATGTTCTTCCACTAGCTTTACACAAACGGCTAACTGAATGCTAATTGCTGCCGAATGGTGGCACAGCTGTTAGCATTTGTGCTTCACAGCAAGAAGGTTTCGGGTTCAATACCCAGGCTGGATGGGACTTTACTGTGTGGAGTTTGCATGTTCACCCTGTGTTTGCGTATGGTTTCCTCTGGGTGCTCATATCGCATCGTAAATCAATATCGTCAAATATATCATTATCGTGATATTTCTTTCTTATATTGTGATATCGTCATAGGTCATAATGCCCTGCCCTAGCTCCTGGATGTCCTACCACTAACAACATGTACAGTAGGTCAGGGAGGAATGATGCCAGTGTATGAGTGGCTGATGGTGGTCACAGGGCCCATTGGCACAGATGTGTGCAGCCACGCTTCTGTCAACCTAACCCAGGGCAGCTGTGGGTGGACAGAGCATGGAGGTGAATTGTCCCATGTTAAGCGCTTTGTGACCATGTCTGTACAAATAAATTCCGTCTACTAATGCAGATGCAAATTCTATTACTAGAAAAGTGCACATTTCATACTAAGTGGCTGATGAAAGTCAGCTTGCATAAGCTGTGCATGTTGATCCCCTAACAAACCCTGTCGGCTCTGTGTGAGGCTGCGTCATTCCAGACAGTGTTTCACACACTGGGCTTGACGTCACTTGCCCTTGCTTTGTGGGACATTTGTACAACAAAAAAAAAAAAAAAGGCGACAGTGTGTTTAATGTTATGACCCAGGGGGACACATCAGTTTTGTAATGAGGTCATGTTTCTTCTTCACAGATTGCACTCTTCCTGTCAGCCGCCTCGTGCATATGCATGACTCAAATTAAGACAAACTGGCAACATTACAAAATGATGCAATAAACAGATGTCTTCTCTACATGTTTACCATTACATCACTATGATTCTTAATAGGGCTGTGTTCAATATATCGTATCGGCAATATATCGTTACAGAGCACTTGACAATACGCATATCGTATCGAGCACATGTATCGTGATACGCAAATTAGAAAAGAAAATGAATTAAATCTGCTTGTTTTACCCCATTCATAACACATCATGCTCACTAACTACTGCAACTGCAGGTTTCAGTTGCTGATCATATTTAGCGTAATAAAACTACTATTCATTGTACCTATGAGATAATTTTTACAGCATAATGTTTGCTGTATTGTATTATGGATGCTGTATCAGGATATGCATCACATTGTGAAGTTGTTGGCAATATCCAGCCCTAATTCTAAATGGTTTTCAGACTGGGCTACATATCCCAATGTGCTTCATCTGATCATCATCTAATTTCTAATTTAGTTTTTTATTTTACTTCCCTTTATGTTTCATGAGTTGAGTTGTTTGATATTGCGGTCCACTTTTAGAGGTAATTAGCTTGGGCTGGGTGCTTTGGTGCTCTCTTGTTAAGGTTTATGGACTATAAACATAATGAAGAAGACAGAGCTACTGCCCAATGCACAATGTCTACTATTGACAGTGAATATAAAGACGAGACATTCAGCTGCCTCATATTGACTAATCCATATTTCACTAAGTAACTTGCTACGCTCCACAAATGTTGTGGTTTCATAAAAAGAAGGTAAGAAGCTTGCCTCTCACAACAGATCAATACATTTGTTATTACATAAAACCACAGCCTCCATTTGGATGCAGAGTTCATACATGCTGTGGCTCTGAGGCAAGGAAACTTTTGGTTTGAAATACAGAACACTCAAAATGACTCTGCAGTGGCCTCCTCCACTGCACGGCTATAGTGTCCTCGCACTTGTCTTTTTTGCTGCCCCGGTCAAGAAGACGCCAACAGCTACTTATTATCTACGTTTGAAAAGGTTCATACTGTCTTCTTAGTTTAAACTGTTTTTAACATTCTTTTAGTAAGACAGGAGGTTTTGTTTACCTGCTTGACTAGTTTCGACTACTGCCTGTAGTCTTCATCTGATGAAGACTAAAGGCAGTAGTCGAAACTAGTCAAGCAGGTAAACAAAACCTCCTGTCTTACTAATGTTAAAACGAATGTTAAAAACGTACGTATTAAACCTTTGAGCCCTATAGACCCCAATAATGGCTCTGAGCTTTCAGATACAGTGTGTTTTATGCAGGAAAATATTCTAAAGTTGCAAATGAGTGACAGCTGATGTGGAATGTTTCCTCCCTGTGCTACACCACAGGGAGGAAAAGGGACTTTTTGCAAGGAAATGTGTGTGGGTTTTTTCAGGCGGAAATTATAACATCCCATTGCAACCTAATTTTATTGTCAAACAACATAATTTATTATTCAACCGTTAGCTCTACCAATTGTTTGGACACCAAGATTTGCCATGTACACTAGTGATGTAGATAAATGATTTTTGGAGAAAAAGGCCTCGGGCTTAAGGGTTGATTACTTGAAGTTTTAGTTTGCAAAAGCTAAATTGTTTTAGATTTTTATTATTGTACTCCACAGGTGACACCAGTGAAACAAAAGTTAAAACTATTTGATCAAGTGACTTAATTTCAGAGTGACTAAAATAGATCTGGTCAATAAAAACACATCTACACAAAGAGAAAAATACAAGTGTACATTGATTTTTGTCAAGGCCACTTATCTGTTTTTACAAATGAACTCGTAACTTTTTTCTGCACAGTTTAACTCCAGTCTTTCCAAACACATGCACGTGAAAACACGCAGATAGATTTAAGCTCATCTGAAACAAGTGACACAATACCGAGCAATCAGTGTAAACAAGCCTGGCATGGAGCGTCAGACCATCAGCCCCCTGCGTGGCCATGGAGCGCAGCAGAGGCAGAGCGGTGAATGCAATGAATCAAAGTGATACAGGTAACGTCTGACAGGGCTGGAGAGAGGACAAACTCTCCTTGGGGACGCCTTAGGCTAAATCATCACTATAAATACCAAGTGTGGAGCGACATGTTTCCCTTACGCGGCAGTGCTCATTATAGGCCGTATAGCAGTCCGCACAGATGGAGAATAAGGACTATTCACTGTGTGAGCTCGACTCGGCAAAGTCACTATTGATCACAAAGTCAATGACTGCCACACTCAATAAATACTATAGTGTATGCTCAGTGTATGTTCTGAGGGGGCAGTTAACCGAGGGAAGGATTATATGTAATTAGCATTCCCAGCCCTGAAATCAATCCACCAGATTTCAATTTAGTACATGTTACATACATATTTTCAATAAATGCATTATTGTGGATGCAGTATTGTGCCATTGAAAGAAAATATATAATAAATTAGCTGATGTGATAAAAAAAAAGTGGACTTATGATTTCATGTTCATTAGAAAATATACAAATATCACAATAACACAGTGCTGCTCTAAGAAATGTTAACGCGACTCAACTAGGCCTAAACAAACAAGCCACTCTTGCATTACAAGAACAAGAACAAGTGGATATTTTGTAAAGATATATCACGATTTACCCAATATAAAAGTTATGTATATATCAACAATGTATTCAACCCAGTGGTTCTCAACTGGGACGGCACCTGGACCCACCATCACCCCAGTATGACAAGCAGTGACCCAAAGAAATGAATCATGTAAAATATGGTGTTTTCCACATAAGTTGAATATTCTTGAAATAAGTATATTTGCCCTTGATAAGTTAAGGTTTTTTTGCACAAAACATCTAATTGGACTTATAATTAGATAATAAACCTAAATTGAGATGAATGTGAGAGAGAGAGAGAGAGAGAGAGAGAGAGAGAGAGAGAGAGAGGGAGAGAGAGGGAGAGAGAGGAAGAGAGAGAGAGAAAGAGAGAGAGAGAGGGAGGGAGGGAGAGAGAGAGAAAGGGAGACAGAGAGACCTTCAACCCTAAAATACTGCCAAATTCAATACTATGTTTGCCTTAGTTAAAATGACTGTGTAATGATCATAGAGCGTATATAACAATCAGGGCTGGACTGGCCATCGGGAGAACCAGGATTTTTCCCGGTGGGCTGACGCACTTTTGGGCCGGTCTGCCAGCCTAGATTTTAGCAGCGGCCCAATTACATCAGCGCAGTTGCGCATGTGAGCCCGGCCTGAGAAGAGAGTGCTCTAGCCCCTCCCCTCCTGTTTTGTGTTGTGCTGAAGGAGGAGTGGAGTGGATAAACTACAACCTGCTTAGCTCAGTAGGTAGAGATCCTGTTTTGGATGCATGAGGTCGCTAGTTCGAATCCACCCCTCTGCACACCTCTTTTTCCAGTTCACCACATGGGGACTGACAAAAAGAAATATAGTTTTGTGAGTGAGACATGTGTTGGGACAACAGTATTATATTTTTTCAGAGTGAAATGAATATAAACATAGTAACCAGCGGGGATTTAACCCGGGCCTCCGGAGTGGCAGACGGATGCTTACTGAGAGCGCCACTGAAGATGGTGATTATGACGGTGCTCACACAAAATACCAATGTAATAGGGGCCAGACGATAAAGCTGTAGCTGCGTCAATGTGCGTCTCTAAGCGACGTCTTTGGCAGATTTGCGCGTTCAAGAATGAGCGTCATGAGCGATGACGCGCGTTTGGTCTGAACCGGGCTTTAGTGTTGTCTCTACCACTTAACATTTGAGGGCCGGTCTAGAGCAAACAGTCCCGGGCTGATTTTTTCTGCCAGTCCAGCCCTGATAACAATGGAGGTGCACTTGGCTAGCTCTCCGTGAAGCCAGTTAGCATATGGGGGCAGGCTCCAGAACCCGGAAGCTCCTCTTGACTTTCTATTGAAACTTTTTGGCCCCTTTTTAACTCATTATTGGAAGTAGGCTTTTTAATATGACCCTCAAGTGCTTGTCTTGCCACGCGCTACACCGTCCTGTTCTTTATTTAAGATATAAACAAAAACAACTGGCCAATCAGGTGCCGGTTGCCAAGAGAAAGCAACTCGCACATACCTATATGAAATTAGGCTCCAAAAATGAATACTTTATCATTCTCAGTATGTGATGAGTGAATGAATTTGTGGCTTGGAACACTTTATTTTTTAACATTATCCAATAATAACATATACTGTATCTTTAATAATACAGCCTGTTTTCTCTCTGTTCATTAAGTGGGAGCAGCACGGCGGCTCAGAGGAGGGTTGTGGTTGTGTGGCGAGGATGAATTTCACTGCAGTGTGCTCCTGGCTCAGCAGTTAAGCTCCGAGCAGGAGTCTGGCCTGACACAGGGAAGAGGAGCTAACACCCGGAGCGTGAGGGAAAGCAGCTCTGTCTGATGGCCACGTATTCCGACACTCTGCGCTCCATGTGCGACCATCAGGCGCAGGGTCTGACTCAGCACAACGTCCCGGGGTATAGTGGATACACAAGAGCCCTCCCCCCCTGACTGTGTTCAGGGACAGATCAAAATACAGGTGAGCTGAGCATGGTGGCACAACACTAGGACACGGACACTGTTCACACGCTTTGGAGGAAACTATGGTATATTTTATCACGTATTCACATTTGTTTTACATCTCACCCCTCCGCAAAGACCTCATTTAATCATGTATTCTATATCTATATACATTTTTGTAAATATACTGTGTGAAATATTTTATTAAGGAGGTGAATTGGGAAAGAATATGAAACTTTTGGTGTTCATTACTGGCATCAAAAATGGATTGCAAGTTTTCTGTCATTTTTAAAAATATTTTATGGCCAAAATTGATAATAAATCAAAAATAATGGGTAGAGACAGATTAAGATTTATGGTTTTATTTTGTTGATGTATTAGTTACAAAGATTTGTTCAAAGGGAATTTTGGATATCTTGTTTAGTTTTTGAATAAACTAGTTATTAAGATAAGATAAGACAAGATAGTACTTTATTGATCTCACAATGGAGAAATGTACTTGTTACAACAACTCTTAAGATAGGATCAGATAGGAAAATAAAATAAATGTCTCTTTGCATCTATCATTAGTGAATGAATCGTGTTTTGGGGTTCAAATCTCAATAAATCAGGCTAGGAATCAAGTATTGAAAAATCCCACTAAACAAACCTTCAAAATATTAATTATAAGACTAGAAAGTTTGGAGTTTGAAGCTACAATCTTCTTTGTAAATCTATGGAGAAATGTTGAATTAAACTATTAATTCATTATTTGTTTTCAGGTCACAGTTTCTATGTTAAGAGATTAAACTGATCCAAAATATATAAAGTTTTGCCTGTGTTTCCCCTTAATATTGTTTAGTGTTGAAATGCACGGCTGTGATGTCCCCTGTGCATACTGTACCTGTACACTAAAAACACCACCAGAAATGACTGAATTGAAGTTTTATTTCCTTTGCCTGGTGTATGTCAACAGGAAGTGAGACACCAGACTTAGTAATGAGCGATGTAACGTGTTGAAGCAACAGTGTGAGCTCTGCAGGTGCAGCTCTAATTACTCTCAGGGGAGAGTCCAGAGTGAACAGCAGCTGTCAGCTCACAGCAACGACATGTATTGACCACCAAAATTGGGCCTGATCTAAATAGACTTTTCACAACAAAACACACGACACAAAAGAAACAATCAGAATGCTGCTCACAACAAGCTTCATTAGGCTTTAGAGGAGGGGTTAGCAACGTCAGGCCCGGGGGCAAAATCTGGCCCTCTATCAGAAAACCTTTGGACCCCCAAGATGATTTTGAGAATCATTCATACACACACAAAAAATTATTGTCTCAGAAAAGAAAATGACATAATAGTAAGTAACACGGAACAAGTATATTATTTTCTTGCCATGGACTTTTTTGTCTGAATTTAGAAGAGTTTTATTTATTTTCTTTTAAGAGTATAAGTTAATTATTCTGATTATAGGCTAAATGATGCTTGTTCCATTGGCAGTCGTAGTCCAAACTTACTTAAAATCAATATAAATTATCTTAATTCAAGCACTTGTTCAGTAATTTCTCTTCTTTAAGATGTTCTTTTCCAGTGTAGAACATTCTTACACAAAGAAAACACTGAAAATGCCTCAGTGTTTTAGTAGCCGTTGGAGGTTTGGCCCCTGAAGTAAATCGGCCCCTGCTCTGGCCAACTCGTCTACCCCTGCTTTAGAGTTTTAATTCAGTACCACAGACTTTGTATGTAGTCTTACTTTGTAGCTTCTGTTTCAAAGGTCTTCCGGCAGACATTAGCAGCTCAAAAAGCAACCTGCACCATGGCACTGACCAAATCTGGCAATGGTCTAACATACGGTACTGAGATCTGTGGTTAATATGTACATTTCTACAGAATAAAGTCTCAATTCAGTGTATTTATTTCATATTAGATGAAACAAAGCCACAATAAATCTTTTGAATAAACCTCAGCTCCAACAAAATATTACACCAGTATCATTGCCCACAAAAATGTCCAAAACCCAAACCGAGCGCCGTTACTGCCACAGAGTTAGCTTGTTGCACGATGTGGCTACGCTAGCTCATGAAGTTCTGAAGCTCCCTATGGAGATTAGCTCAGACCTGTTCGAATAATCGTTTTATTCTCAAGATTACATTGTAGAGAGCGAGTTCCAGGTAGTTGATCACTTAAAAATTTGATGTATGATGTAAATACTTCAACAGAGGAGACGTCTGTGTTCATAAAGATCGGTGTGTTTATCTTGAAGCTAAAGGCTAACATGCAGTAAAGAATTATTATACCTACTGTATATAAAGTTAAAACTTTTTTGATGTAGATTATTTCATATAATTATATTATATAATCCATCAAATGAATGTTAGCCTTTAGCTTCAAGACACTCCGATCTTTCAAGACACAGACATCTACAAATAGTTAACTTTGTCCACCACCCAATCTTTACTAAATATCATTATTCACACAGGCCTGAGCTTATCTTAATGGAAATGAATACGGACAGGAAGTACTGGCGCACACAACTTCAGGTCAGAGGAACTAGCGTAGCCACAATCGGGCAACAAGCCAACTGAATGGAGACCTTACTGTGAAACTAGGAGACTCCTAACTTCACACACAGTCTGTATTTCTCCCACAGACACAGTGTCCTCCATTGCCCTGAGACAGAGGTGGGCAATACATCGTCTCCAAGATAATATCGAACTGGTTGTTTGGAAGGCATAATGATGTTATTTTCTTCCAGACTATTATCTTTTTGAGGACACAGCGATCTAAATGAACACATTCACCTGCACCTTTTTACATATCGTTATCGAGAAAGCCTCCCAAAACATGGAGATGGTCGTTTTTCTTAATAACGCCCGCCCCTACACTGAGCATGACCTGGATACTTCACAGCTTGACCAAACTGGTGCATCACAACTCAGAGCAGCTGCTTCGACCGAGAGCAGAATCCCAATTAAACTGTAATGAGTCGTCCCCGAAGCGCGCCAACTTATCTTTAGGTCTGGATCAGGCAGGTGTGTGGAACTAAATGGAGGCTGCTGCGGCTGTTAATATCTAAGCAGCTTTGGGCAGCCCGGGCCTTCATTAAAAAGAGATGAACAAGGATTTACCAAGCAAGTTACACAAAAATCTAACTGCCGCTGCTCTCCGCACAAATGTAATTAGAAAATTGTGTCATTTTAGGGCAACGGCACGCCGCGAAAGTTGAAGAGACTGAGGAAATAAAATCTAAATCTAAGGGATCGAAGGGAATTTATAGAACTTCATTAA
>OMNZ01085140.1:19269-40692 GCA_900303255.1 Lesueurigobius sanzi
GGGGGGGGGGGGGGGCGGGGGGGGGGGGGGGGGGGGGGGGGGGGGGGGGGGGGGGGGGGGGGGGGGGGGGGGGGGGGGGGGGGGGGGGGGATCAAACGCTTCGGTTTAAATTTAAGTGCCTGACCCGTGAACTGTGAAATAGAGCGGTGTTGTTGCCCCTGAAAGTCTTTCATTTGCATAATACAGTGGGGTCTACTACACACTGATTAGTCATCTCAACCGTGGATGAGCTGGAGGGCATTTTATTAATAAATTGTTTGCTTTTGTATGAGGGGAAAACTGCCGAGTCAGAGGCAAAAGGGACGCAAACGGCCTGAGTCTGCTTTACAAGGAAATGGCTGCGTCACTGAAGAGAAAACGCCACATCTCAACTTGGATTTTTGGGTACTTAATGTTCCAGGAGGATAATGTTGGTAGGTTTTGTACCATGTAGGTTTAAGCTTTGTAGGTTTAAGCTTTAAAGTCACACTGCAGAACATTCCAGGTTACATTGCAAAAGGTAATCTAGAAAGTTAAAATTTCTTCATAACATTATAACATATAACATTTAACATATTAAAAGTGCACTATGTATCCACTGTGTAACTATTATGTGAAAAAGCACCTTGATATTAGTGTGTATTTGACCATTTAGTGGCTCGGTGGTTGTATGGGGGCAGCGTGGCACTTATACTTTCCATCACAGTGGCCTCTAGGATGTCCAGGATTAGGGCTGTGTACTGTTCATTTTTTTTCCAATACCAGTACTTTAACAATACTTTGTTTACTATGCCAGTACCTGAACGAACCTGATTGGTCATTTAGAACAGTGTTTCCCAACCAGGGGTACGTACAGGGACATCATTTCAGAAAAAAAAAAAAAAAAAAAAGCATTTTTGATTATTATGTTCAAAGAAAAGCTATTCTTATAAAAAAAACTGTAAAAAAAAATAACTGTAAAGAGTGAGAACTTCTCTATCTTTTAACTGATAAATTCGAGTTTAAGTCATTCACTTTCTAACTAATCAACAAAACCATCGTAGCAGGGGGTACTTGGAGTATAAAGGTACGCAAGACAATAAAGGTTGGGAACCACTGATCCTGAACCATAAAACAGAACAATAAGGCTAATTTATTCCATAAAAGAGTATTTCTTTTCAATTTTTTTTCATTTATTTAAGCTGGAACAACCACAAAACTTTCTTTAGTGCTGCCTCAGGACCCACCAGGCATCAAAACTTGCTGAATATATTTTTAGGTACCTTTTTCTTCAATACCATTAGTACCTAAAACATTTTTCGATACCATACTGGCATCATTTAATGGTACCCACTCAGCTCTAGACAATTGCTTTAGGGCAACTTCACGATACAATACATATCCCAATACAAGTGTATACTTGTACAGTATAACATATTCCAAAGATATGTATGAAAAATGATCTTATAGTTGCACTAAATATACGTTTTTATTATGCTGAATATGCTCAGCAGGTTAAACCAAGTTATTGCAGTAGTTAGTGTGTGTGTGTGTGTGTGTGTGTGTGTGTGTGTGTGTGTGTGTGTGTGTGTGTGTGTTGTAATATGTTCTAAATTAACCATGGGGTCAAATAAGCATAATAAATAAATTTTCTTTTATTATTTCCGTAACAATATATTACCAATACGATATATAGAGCACAGCCCTAGTTTCTGGCAAAAAAATGGATCCTGAAATGACATAGAGGCCACTGTGATGGAAAGTAAAGGTGGCATGCTGCACCCATACAGCCTCTGGGTCACTAAAAAGTCAATATTATCAAGGTTTTTTTTTCACTTAAAAAGTTACAGAGTGCACAAAAATGCTTAGTCAGGATTAAAAATATTGTTGTGAAATCTACCTAAGACTAGACTCCACAACAAAGCCCCAAAGCAGCCTATGTTGTACTATTTTGAAGTACGTTTTGCAGACAGCCTTGACAGTTGGCGGATCAACACCGTCTTCGCCCTCCATTACCTCCGCTCTATTGTTACAGTCATTCAAAGTGCACCTGTCTCCGAGACGTAACCGTAGACCCACCTGACGACTGTCCCGCTGGGAGGACGAGGAGGACGAGGCGCTCTTGTGCACCGGCGTGGAGGTCTTCAGAGGCGTGACGATCCGGTCCTCCGAGCTCAGGGCGCGGCTGTGGGGCCCTCGCTGCTGCAGGGACATGGTGGGCACTGGGTGGGGTCTGTCGGGAGTCCCTCAGCGGCGCTCTACCCCGATCGGGAGCATCCTCCGGTGGGCAGCACACGTCCTTCTGGCTCACTGCGCGCTCCTCATCTGTTAGACATGACAGGGGGGGATACACCAACATTCTTCAAAAAACATTCTCAATATTGCACGTGACTTCACAAAATTGAGGTTGAGGTGGAGGGCAACTATGCGGGTAACTATGGTGCTACTTTCTCTGTAATTCATGGGCCTATCCACATGAAACAAAAACTGTCACAAAGTTCACTATCTTCTCTGTCAGCACATATGAACTATAATCTATTTTTTTTTTTAAGGTGTCCAAAAGTGGTGACAATATTCAAAATAACATGCATGATGTTGGCCAGTAGAACGGACTTTCCGCTGTAAGAATAATATGCCAGGTTTGTGAATCCAATGATCAAGTAACATTTGTATAATTGTATGTTGGAGGAAAAATTAGGAAGTAAGACAGCGAGAGGGGTAGGAGTCTGGATTGTGTTGCAGGCCATCTGAAAAGAGAATGTGATATTAAGGGACCTCTGGCTTAGTCCTTACAAGGCTAACGCTCAGATTGTCAAATAAATAACATAGAATCAAAAGAATTTACTCATGTTACTTTACTTGTTCATACTGTATATTGAATGGCCATTTGATAAATATCACAGCCCAGCTTCAAAGTAATAATTTAAAAGGTCATGTTTAATGGAACACACAGCTCTCACTGACGGACATGTGCTCACAAACAGCTTTTCACACATCTAGCCACACCTCAATGTGAAGCTTTATGTAAAGCTGTGAATAGTGCATTGTTTTGAGCAGCGTAAAGTGTAAGGCCATAGAATCACAGGACAATAGTGGGATGCAAGCTGCTCTTTGTGATATTGTTGTCGAGAGGAATATGGCGTCAATTTGCAAGCAGTGGTTCATTATATATTATATAATGGAACGCAACAACTTTTGCAGAGACATGAGTGGAGGTCCTTCATGAAAACTGGGATTGAACCAAGTTTATGCTGAAATCAACTGCTTTCTAAGTTATCAATCAATCAATCAATTTAGAACTTATTAAGCGCTTTTCATACAAGAATGTAACACGAAGCACCTTGTAATTTTGAATCAATCCCCTTCACCCACCCAACCCCCAGAAATATTCCTACATATACACAAAGAATCATTTCCCTTCACCCACCCAACCCCCCGACCCAACAAGTATTCACACATATACACACGCACACTGAATCATTCCCCTTCACGCACCCAACCCCCAACTCCCACAAGTATAAAAGTAAGCTATTAGACACTAGTTACAGGATCGGAAACAATTAACTTATTTTGTCTTTTATTCAGGGCAGACCTTTCATGTAAAAATCGATTCAAAATAATCCTTTAGCCATCTCGCTGAATCAAAGCTTATTGACTGAAGAACACCTGGCGTCCAGTGCTAACATCTCCAACACTCTTTCTTTCTGCCTTCCTCTCTTTATTACTCTGCAGTGTAATCGTGATGGAGCCTCTTTGCCGCTGATGAAACCACTTGTTATTTTCGCTGTAGAAGAACGGCCAAGATATCAGAGTTATTCAGGAACAAATCAATCAATTCCCCCCTCGCAGACTCCCAGACGAGGGGACGCAGCAACAACACTCAGCAGCATTGCCTTGTAAATATTCTCTCGCTACACTGGCCATTACTGACAGGCACGTTTTAAATTCACCAGAGCCACTTGTAATTACTCAACGCAGCATGGTAAGTGAACTTCCTCAACCCAGCTTCAAAATGACAGTGACCAAGAGTTACCACTGTTACACTTTAGGTAATTACACAGACAAAGGGTTGCAATGAATGGATCCATACAACATAATTACACCAGCTGTGCAAATGTTTGTAATTATTCAGTTTAGTTAAGAGTCTCTATTTGGGAACACAGGCCAGTTGCAGGTCAATAGTTTGTTCTTGGCATTGCAATGTCTCACTTTGTAAATCTACACTATATTAAAGATTTTTAAATCAGGGCTTAACATTAACACTAGCCAGCTAGCCAAACGCTGATAGATTTTCATTTTGGCTGGTAACACATAGTTTCACCAGTCACTTGGATTTTACAAAATCATCAAAACGTTGATGTAAAGTGAGGACCCTTATCATAAATTAAGAATACTAACCAAAATATGATATATTTTGAATGGTGAAAAGTCCTCAAAATGGTGTCGATAACAGGAAAAAGTCATGAGTTTTCAAATGTTAAGGTCAGCCTGAATTTCGAATGTAGACTTCTCCAAATTTGATACACAATTTAAAAAATACAGCTTTAAAATGCTGTCAACTCAAACCAAACCATGTAAACTTTTTGTCATCCAGAAATGACCTATCATGGATAGGTAGATATTTGAAAATGTCCAAAGCTATTCCAAAGATGTCCAAAGCTATTCAATTTATAGTCACAAATGTAGGCTAATGTGACAACATTTACGCCAGTCTTAACTAACAACTTACTTATGGCAATGGCTAGTACCTACCTTTTGACACCAGGGATCAAAAAGGTTTATATCAAGTCCTGTTTAAAATTCAGAGCTAACTTAAACAAATGATTTGTTGTGTTGTTGCACATTAATTTATGTTTATTAACAACATATATCCTGAACATATTGGTTTAAGCCTCTGGTTGATTGATTGAGTAAAAACACAGCATAAGCTATTAACTACTGATTATAAATTGTCTAAATAAAAAAACAAAACAAAAAGCACTAGGCCAATACATTTCCAAATTATTGTTCCATCACACTGAAACTGCCTAAAACATAAAACTGCAGTAAGTGCTAAATTCAGTTTAAGTCATCACCATTTTCCTCATTTAGTTACATTTTATGTAGGTTTTAGGGTTCATTTCTTCATGTTTAGGTCCTGATTTAGTATATTTCCAAGACACAATTTGACCCCAATATTCAAGATAGTTATCAGATATTGCCATTTCTTCTAATATACCTTTGGCACTGCAGGCTGTTTCTTTTTTTTTTTTTTTTTACCAGCAAGATGTTTTTCCCCCCTCAAGGTCTCGTGTGCAGAGGGAAACTCCCTGGGACCAGCTCCGAGCAGCACCTCAGCGCTCATATACTCACACCATAATCTATAATTCAGATCCCTTCTCATCGTCGTCATCATCATCCTCGTGCCTGGCCTGTCTTAAGCCAACCGGGATATAAGCTACTGGACGACAAGCTGCTATAAGCCCAGAGCACAATATTAGACTTGACCTAATAAGGAAACAAGTGCAGGCATAGTCATCTATAAATATACGTGAACGTGTGGCATATTCTTGTGCTTTTGTTATCAGCCCAATAGAGCTGATCAAAATGACTTAGTTGAAATTATTTGACAAGTACATGAAACTATTTGTGGCATTTTGCACTTAAGGGGAAACACTGCAGTTTCAATTTTCAGGTTGTGCTTTCTCAACATACACACTTTTCACCTGGAAACAAATTAATGTCCTAATATTTATACTAAGGAACTATATGGGAAATTGTAATTTCAATGACCATTTTGTCAAAACATCTGCACTTTAATAGTTCCTATAGACTACAAACTTTTGTTGTGGACTTAACAATATTCTGCATGTTAGTTCTTGGGAAAAATATATCCAATATCCAAAATTCCCTTTGAACAAATCTTTGTAACTAATGTAGCAACAAAATAAAACCATAAATTTAAACCTGGCTCTATCCATTATTTTTACAATTGGTTCTACTTTTACAATTGGTTCTATGTTTCTTTCTATTAAAGGGGTAGACGTCTGGAATAACTGTACAGAGGAACTTAAACTGTGCACCTCTCTCTTTCATTTTAAAAGAATGTATAAAAACATGATTCTTGTCAGATACATGAATTCTGAACAATAATTTGTTAAATAATCTTTAATGGGTGAACTGCTTAAAAAAAAAGAAAAGAAATAATCTTTTCTTTGTATTTTCCATGACAAAAGCTGGATAGTAACAAGGCACATGTGTTGTGTTGTGTTGTGTTGTGTTGTGAGGTCAGGCAACATTAGCTTATGCTTCAGCCTATGCCTTTTCGGTCTGTAAAGTATGTGATATTGCGTTGCGACTGTAATTTTTGTGTATCAAATGACCAAAATAAATAAATCAATTATTTTGATTTCATTGCCAAAATATAGGCAATTTTGAACATTTTTATGCATAAAATTGCTTAATTTAATATGAAAACATAAAATGACAGAAAACTTCCAATACATTTTCCCCTCATATTTATCTCAGTAATATACAGCTAAAGTTTCATATTGTAGTCACTCAATTCCACCTGCTGTGTCTGGGCTTAATCCACTCTGGAATGCCTTTGTGGAAAGAGAGAAAACATATGTAGTTATTTTAAGCACAGTCTGTATTGTTGCTGACGTGTACAGATGTAATTAGCTTGACAGATGACAGAACTGTGTGCCAACTCCAGAGTACTATAATCTTGTTTCTAAAGTTTTATTAGTAACATAAAACTATTCTGGAACGAATTGTACAAGGCATGAAAGTGGATGAGCCTATATAGTATAGTACGTCAAACAAAATCCTGCATGTGTGTACTTTAAGACTTCATTTCTTGCTAAAAACATGCTTCCTGCTCGAACACATGCATGAGATCTTACATCTTCCTCAAATCTGGGTGTGACATTTGTGGGACGTAGAAAAAAATGCTCATGAGAATGGTCTTTCAACTTCCCATTTGAAACCTACTAACACTGACTTACATAACACACATTTCACTTCGAGTACACATGAATGGTGTTTATGATCGTCAAATGATTGCATACTGCAGGAATAACGAAGAACGTAACATAAAAACGTTAAACAACAAGTAAAGGAAGAATCTCATCTGTTTACGGGTAGAAGACTAGCTCATGGCACTTACAGTAGGGCTGCATGTAACATAACAAGCATTACAGACCATATGTTATCTGAAAGTTACTGTGGTTAATTGTTCCCTATTCACTATTTACCTAGTGCTACTGCTGGCTTCTCCATGTGCAGTCATCTACAAGTTTAACCTTTATTCATTTTAATCAAAGATCATTTCATTTAGGTGGGAAAAACTAGAAACAAAGTGCTTGGCAAGTCAGTACCACAAAAAGTAGCTTTTTTTTGGAGAAGGTGCTCTTTGGTGTTGGGGGACAGAAATTCAAGAGAAAAACAAAGAACAAAGGCACTCCTCCCACAACATTGATTCTCTATTTACATTTTCTAAAAAAGCCTTTATTTTATTGGGCTAATGCACATTCAAATCTTTTAAAACATATTGCATATTGGCTCCAACACGCCTTAGAGGTATCATCTAATTTATGACAAATTATTTTAATATACTGTAGATAAAGACGACAATAGGATCATCTCTTGGCTGTTTTAAGCCTGGTGAACATTGCATGATTTTATTTTTTTGTCTGATAATATTTTTGCGAGTTACACTGAATGTCAAATCGTGAGCCTTCAAGAAAAAGTCTACGTAAAACCATGTCTTTTTGGGTGCTCCTCAGTGCAGGGATCAGCTTCATCATTTTCAACCATCAACCTCCTCAGCCCTTTGCCCAAAGTGAGTGGCATCTTCTGGGCTTGTTCAATACATTTGTGAAGTAAAGCAAACTCCACACTAGCCCTGGCCCCTGCATCTCAGAGTCACTGTCTTATCCATACATTATTTCATTTCAATTATAGCAGTGGCTCCTAAAAGAATGTGGTCGAAGTGTTTTTGAATTGTTGTGATGTGTGGAAGCACAACTTAGTCTGTATTTAGTCCTGCATTTAAAGTATGTGTTTTTTAGGTTTGGGCATGGGTTACACTCCAGTTTAGGTCTAGTTTATGGAGCTAGTTTAGTTCACATTTTATTTTGACCTAGGCCTTGCGATACTTGGAAGTAAGGCTGCAACTAACTATTTTTTTTGCGATTAATTGTTTGGCTGCAAATCATCATACGTGGAAATTATAATTTTGTTAAACGTTTTGCCACATTTGAGGACATCTTGATCGAGTATATTGACAATGTCTGTAAGATGCGTTTGGTTTCACAATATTGTGTGTACATTCCATTCCTCATTTGAAACCTCAGGAACTCTGATTGTGGAAGTGAGACAGAGAGTCCTTTCATATTTATTTCTAAACTGGCTTTGCCATAGGAGCTGGCAGCAGAGTGAGGCTCAGTCTGCACAAAAACCCCCACGAGACCAAATATTTTTTTTTAAAAAGCAAAAATGTATATAATTCTTGCTCTATTTGAGACTGTATGTACTAGAAACGATTAACCAATTACTAATATAATCAATAATCCTTTGTTGCTACAGCCAAACTTCAATCCAAACTTCGATCTAATATTTTCTGAGGTGGTACTTGGTGTGGAAAGCATAACCACTGCACGATTACAATATCATGCGAGTAGTTACTTAACGTCTACAGTAGGCCCTATTTGAATAAAGGCTGAGTTGCACAACAAATTACATGGAAATAATGTGGCACAATAAGTTAATAGATCCTGCGGCCTTTTGTTTGTCTCTGCTTGGAGAATGAATGTGAAACCTCAGCAAGGGTCAATAGACTTTGACAAATAAAAATGGTGAGGAGGATTCAGCTAGAAAGAGCACCTCTGCAACAACAGTAATCCACTCACTGGCTGTCCGCTGCCGTGATCTGTGAAACGGATCAAAACACCAAAGTATTTAGAATTCCAAGAAGTCAAGCGGCTTTTACGGCCCTCAAAAGGCAAACATCCCATTGTAGAGCGAGCCCTAAGAGCCTACATTACACTGTTAAAACGTGCTCCCATTTGTTTCTGGTTGATGCTGTATGTTTACATTGTCCTGACACCCAAGACACCCAGAATTTGACCTTATATCGACCCACGCCGACTCACTGTACCAGGTTTGCTGATCTCCCCATCTGTGTTGCATAATTAAAGTGGGCTAACAAAAGCAGACTCATGTCCTATGAGATTATGTTACAAAGTTGTTGAGGACGGCTATTGTCTGACTTTACAGCTGGCTAATAATGCATATCGATCAGCACACCAGTGTTTTGACTGTTCACTTGGGGTCGGTGTCATGTGTCCAACTACATGGGACATGACCATTGTAAATATTACAAATGGCCATTGGCAGCTGTATTAGTGCTTTATATCACAGTAATAGCGTGGAGGCCGCATATTAACACTCCTGCTAATTTTACATAGTGATATGATGAACTATAACCCTAATCCAGTATTGGTATGAATGTGGGAATGGGCAGCAAAAATATATATTCCCTAGTTATTATATTATACATACATTTATTTCATGATGGTGATGAGGTATGGCACAAATGAAACAAATGTCTGTTAATTATATTCACCACTTTGCAATTCTTCCAGAAATGAGAACATTAGACAAACCATTGGGATGGGGGACACCCTGAACACAGGGGCAAGAACAGGAACATCAATCTTGACTGCAGATCAACACGGTCGATTCTAGAAGTCATACCTAGAAAGATCTAGAGTTTGATTCGGCGTCATTCAAGCTACTGCAAAGTCATTGAATGTGAAGGGAGGCTTCAGTAACAGAAGTTGGCTTATAGGCTATACTTTGAACGAGTTGCCATTTTGACAATGAAAGAGATAGCCAGGCATATCATAGTGTCTTATGTCAGGGCAGATGAATAGATTGATACGTTTTATATAAAAAATGCAATAATAAAAATGCAAAGATGCATTCTGTCAAGGAGTCATGACGCATCTACAGTATGCTCACCATCAGTAAGAGTCACTAGGCAGATGATCACTACTGCATTTCACAGCGTCAATTGTCGGTGATTTTGTGTAAAACGTAATGTTTAAGACACATTAAGGAGGACCTTTAGCATTTTTCTGTGGTAAAGGTCGTGTCTGACTGGTCCTCAGTGATTCACTCAGATGCATACACACTGATGCTGCCTCTGAACATACTGTATCGGACAAACAACAGGGATCATAACTCAACACTGTCACGAATTGTGCTTTTTTCATTTAATTTTGCGTGAAGAGTGAATGAAACTCGGAATATCCAATGAAGAAGAAGTAGTTTCCTTACCACAAATACGGTGTAATGACCATGTCTTTACAATTCTTGGCGCAGGAAACAAATGAGACGTCTCCCTTGACTGGACAGCTACCCAGGCGTTTCAAACAGAGATGGCTTCCGTAAAGATCCACAGTCAAACTGTATGTATTTTTACTAATAGACTGATAGAGACAAAGTAAAAAGTGCTGTGATTGCCCGTTTCCTTGAATGCGGGCTGTGGTGATGCTGCTCAGCTCGGCTCAGTGGACTCGCAGGTTGCTCCTCCCTGCAGCAGCAGCAGCAGCAGCAGCAGCAGACGGGCTTTGAGCGGGAACAAATCGCCGGCGTGGATCAAAGAGGCCGGGGAGCAGGGCGCTCCTAAAACACGGCACTGGATCATGCAAGAAGTGGAATAGGTAATACAGAGAGTAACCCATGGTAACGACTCACACACCCATAACATAAGACCTAGCACATGGGTGTAGTAGTAGCCTACTTTTTTTTTATGTAGGCATTTTTTCCTTTTTTTAAGGAAAAAAGTATTAACTAATTATTTCATGTATTTATTTTATTTTTAAACGTATTAACTAATTATTTCATGTATTTATTTTTCATTTATTTGACCAATCCCTTGTCTATTTTGGTCAATCCACATCCAAAACTAATAAGACAAAAAATAATGCTGATGCAAATAGAGTGTTGATTCTACATAAAGACGGCCACATCCTGACCCTGGTCATGTTTGGGCTTTTGGGACCCAACGCCATACTGGATATATATCTGTGCAATAGGCGTCACTATCACTGTGTCACATGACTTGCCTTAGTAAGGCAAGTCATGAATTCCTCTCATACTTATAGATTCCACTTCATTGATCCATGTATGAAACCACCTTCTCATTTAAAACTTAACGTATTAATTGTAGTGCAAATGTTAAATAAAGCTAAGTGGTAGGATAACTGTTATATGTTATCCGTTTTGGTGTTCTCCTTGACCTTAGATACCTTTGGAGTGTAACCTATGGTTGTAACAAACGTGACGAAAGAGTCAGCTGACGTTGTGACGTATGAGCTGACGTAACTTTCCGGAAAGGCACCACGTTTGTGGCTCGCTCGTCACTATTCACCCGGTGTTCTGCATGAGGACAAGAGAAGTCTTTTAAAGTTTGTCTGTGAACATTTAATCGGTAAGTCAATCCTCAAGTAGGATTTTAATCGTTTACTCATATTTTTACAAGGAATCTCCACAATATATATCCCAAAACTCCCAAGTTTCGGCTACAGATCTCGAGGCGTTTCATTGTAGGCTATGACCTCTATTTTTAAGACGTCTAATAAGGAGCTAATTTCATCGTTGTGTTCACAGCTTTCACTTGTTTACTATAACTATGTATACTGTTGTTGTTGCAACTTTTTACGCTTAATATTTTTGAGAATTCTGTGAATAATAAGTCACAAAAGAACTAATGTTAGCATTAGCTTAGCCCGTTATGTATCCTATCATTCGGTGCTGTATTGAATTAACTTGAGATATTCATACTTTGTTTTTTTTACAATTGACAGAAAATGCCCGGAGACATAAACAAAGGAAAGAAGGCATTTGTTCAGAAGTGTGCCCAATGCCACACTGTTGAAAACGGTGGAAAACATAAGGTCGGACCAAACCTTTGGGGGTTGTTTGGACGTAAAACCGGCCAGGGAGAAGGCTACTCCTACACAGACGCTAACAAAAGCAAAGGTAAGGACTTGTCTTGGTTTCTGTTTTCCCTCTGTGTCATCTGGTATTCACATTTTTTTTGTATTTCATTTCCTTTCAGGTATCATTTGGGATGAGGATACTCTAAATGTCTATTTAGAGAATCCAAAGAAATACATTCCTGGAACAAAGATGATCTTCGCTGGCATCAAAAAGAAGAATGAACGTGGGGATCTCATAGCATATCTGAAATCTGCTACCTCATAAAGAACTCTGCACGTTTTTTTCTCTGTAACTTTTTTCAATAGCTTGCAAATGCGACAACGATGGTCTTCACATCTCCATATGCTGCATGTTTCACAGCTCTCATCTCCCAGTTCTACAGCACATATTTTTCATGCCTTTTTTTTGGTTATTATAAATTATTAAAATGTACAATGTTAATCTGCTGTATTGCAACATCTGGGTTGTATCTTCAATTCTGGAATAGAAACAATGGGAGTGTTAGGTGGTGTTATCTGTGATAATGGTTTGAAGAGCTGTTGAATATTGACTACATGTTGGGTCACACATCTTATTTCAAATGGTTTATAACTAGCCCTTGGTCTGTCACAGGGCCATTTTAACAAATATAATACATTTAATTGAATTAAATGCTATGATGACAATGAGCCTTGCTTTTACTTTAATATGGAGGGTTTCTTTTTTTTTTTTTTTTTTAAAGCAAATGCATATTAAACTCTTATACCCTACAGGACCCAAATTTGGCACGCTGGGGTTTAAGGGGTTAAAGGGGAGTTTAATGCCCACACCTAAAATGTATGAATGCATACTGTATGTAGCCTACTTACTCTGCTTGAGTGTGATGCAAGAGTGTTCAAACTTAATTGCCTCTGATGGTCATTTTTAGTATCAGTCCAAAAAAAAATCCTGGTTCAAGGTCAATTCATCACCCCTTTTCGTTCAGAGCCCTGGCTTTCTGCTATTGAGTCTACATACCTATTTTATTTTCTTTAGACTGTCCAAAGTTTAGCAACCAGCGATTCACTTATTACCATATTTTAGAGCTGAGTTGGAAAACTTTTTTTTTTTCATTTTAATGTTCAGACAATACATTGGGTATAGGGCACAGACTAAATTACGAACAGAAAACCCGCCAGGTAACCTTGATAGGTCTATTTGAAAATATGGCCTGTTGCGCCATCTTGTGCTAGAGGGATGATACTGCATCAGACTGACCAGTGAGATTTTCAAGAAGCAATTTCTCTCCAGTTCTATCTTCAGCAGGACAATTGTTTTTGTCGGGTTTTGCAGTAAACAGGTTATATTTTCCTTAACGAAGATGATCATAATGCAGAAATTAAATAATGGTCTAATTTATGTCGCATATGTTTAGACTTGGCCAATTAAGAGTAGGACGGCTACATTTACAGAGATAGCTGTCAATTAAGCTGTGCTACAATATACATTAGGTATATTTATGAATCTGTGTTGAAGAGGTTGCGCACACCTTTGGTTTGTCGGTTAAAAAAAGCCACTCTTAGACTTTTAGCCTACTGTAAAACAACCGAGATTCTGCGCGTGACGATGCAAGCGTCAGCGGACCGAGCCAACCACAGTCAGCGTCGATGCGCACAAGAAGTGTAGTTGTGGTGGAGATTGCAAGTGCCTCTGTGATTCCTAACGTCTGTGATAGTCAGCTCTAAATTAAAAAAAAAAAACAACGCTGCCACTATTCTTTAATTTGTCTTTTTCTTCCTGCCACAATTCTTGTATCTAACGATGTGAGTGTGCAAAGATGGAAGTGCGGGCGCGCAGAGGGAGCCTTCGCGCTCCTGAGTGGAAATTGGAAACGTACGAAGAGCATCAGAGGAATCCCTGTCACAAAGCAGCCTGAAAGTTTTTTTTTCTTAAGTTAAGCCTTTTTCACGCACCGTTCATGGAACATAGATGACATTTCAAAACTTAATTTCATGGATTTGGTTCACTAAGGAAGACCCTCTCACGAAGAGCCATGGCAGTGTCCAAAATGCTCTTCTCCGACGTGGAAACTTTTCTGGACTCGCATCCTGAGTTGTTTGAGGATTATTTGAACCGAAAGGGGAACTATACTATGGTGGAGAAATGGCTCAAGACTCACCATGCGAGCAAAACTGCTCCTGTGGCAGCAGCTCCGAGTGAGCCTCGGGAGGAAAAGAGCAGCGTGTGTAAGGACAGCTGGGCAAGTAAATGTGACGGACTGCAGAGGAGAGCCTCGCAGAAGGAGCTCCGGAAAACTTTTGCTAGATCAAAGGCGATTAATGCCAACAGAACGTACGACGAATATGTTAGTTCCAGGGCACAGGAGCCATTGACGAGCATGAGGAGGAGAGCGCTGCTGAGAAAAGCCAGCTCTCTGCCCCCGACCACTGCGCACATCCTGAGCGCTCTGCTGGAGTCCAGAGTTAACATCCCCCAGTACCCGTCCACTGCCGTGGATTTTAAATATTACCTCAAAGAACACAACGAAAGAGAGTTTTTCTTAGAACTAGTCAAAGACATTTCCAATGATTTGGATTTAACAAGCCTGAGTTATAAAATACTCGTGTTTGTTTGCATTATGGTGGACGCAGACCGGTGCTCCTTGTTTTTAGTGGAGGGCACAGGAAATAAAAAGACTTTGCTATCTAAATTCTTCGATGTCCACGCGGGTACCACTGTTTTACCCATAATGAATTCTGACGAAGTTCAAGTACCTTGGGGAAAGGGCATCATTGGCTATGTGGCCGAACACGGAGAGACAGTGAACATTCCTGACGCTTATCAGGTGCATACTTCTCTGTGCGAGCGTGCGTGCATTTTGCATGAGTCACAGGGAGAGAGGCAGATAGGAGGATCAAAGTGTCACTTTTTTAGTCACAGTTAATGGTTCATTAATGAAAACGTTTCGGAATGTGTGTTTAAACACTATTCCGAATACAGGCGCAACAGCTGTCAATTCTCAGAGCTTCTTCTGCAGGAATATCGCCTAATTCTTTCTGATCTAGTTTTTATTGTCTAGTGTATAAGCAGTTTACAGTTTACTACCTGTGCTGTAACCATTTGTGACAGCACAGGGTTCATTAACCTGTAAGAAATGTTGCCCATTCTCTGCGGCAAATCTGGGTCAGGGCCTTGGTCCTTCTATCACAAACCTATGTTCTATGTAGTCTACCTCTTATGTATATAAATTACTTTGAATACACAATAATAAGTAGCCTATGGTTCTAATCAAATATGATGCATTCACATATCCAATATTATCCTTTTCCAAATTGTATTGGGGTGCATCACAAGCTTTTACCTTTTATAAGTAGCCTATATGCTCAGTTTGTATTGCAATTCTGCAAGCCAATGCTGTTTTTTGTTTCAAAAGATACTTTTCAAAATAATATTTTTAACAAGTTTATTTTGTGTCATCTGCCCCGGGTTTGTAGGACCGCCGATTCAGTGATGAAATTGACAAGCTGACAGGATACAAAACCAAGTCACTTTTGTGTATGCCCATCCGCAACAGTGATGGGGAGGTTATTGGAGTAGCTCAGGCCATTAACAAGACCTTGAGTGGAGAACTCTTCACTGAAGATGACGAAAAGGTAATTTTGCAAAGTTTCCACTTTTTCCAATGCTCAAAATCAGCTTTAAGTTTTGCGTTCTAGCACATCACATTGTGTGAAACCTGTGAGGTGTTTGTGTGAATTTAACACAAATGTTGCTATTTGTGGGTTCCGGGAGTGGGTGGATATGTTTTCCTTTGAACATATTGGCCAAAAAAGAAGGGACATTTTTTAAATGAAGATTCCGTTCCTAAATAAGGAATACAGCATGACTATCTTGAGTTTTGTTGGGAAGTTAAGCAAATGAATATCTTTGTTGAAAACAAACCATTTGAACCCATTATTATTATTACTACATGTATTTTGATTTTGACTTGAATCATCCGATTATATTTAGTGATGTGCATCAATGTTTAGCTCTATAAGGAAACTTGATAGCAAAAGGTTTTTTTGAGAATGTGTGTTCTGTTCAAGTCACATTTAGTCAGAAACAGTTTTTACATGCTTTAAGATCCAACATCTAAGGCTCATCATGAGACTGGCATTTATTTAATCATCAACACATTTCAATTTTATAATTCCCCAAATTCTTGCTTGTTTGATGCATTGTTTGTGACATTTCAATGATGATTTCTGTTGTTTGTGCACATTTTCAGTGCCCTTCACATTGCATTAATGTCACACTAATGCATGGGATGGCTGCAGCTGAATTAGTCATGAATTGCAATGTTAGCATCAGAGAACACAGTAAGCTCCCTGCACAGCGGCTGCAGCTCTGCCTTTACTCAAGTCCTTGGCATAAGAAAATGCTTCACGCTTTTCAAACCAATAAAGCTTATTGCAATAGTAAATGTTATTAGCCAGAGATAATAGTGTACTTTTAATAAAAAACTCAGGCTGCCCATCCATACTGAAACCTTATAGGATCCTTAACCACATTATAGAGCTGGATGTAAACCCACACTGCCTTCATTATGCTGTGTTGATATCCTGCAGGATCGCAGTCCTTGGGGAAGATTATAATGGTTCAACCCATGTATAATTGCATTGTCTCATTATCTTCTGTAGAGAAATATAGCTATTGACTTTATTTAAGTGTAGAAGCTTGCCGCACCATGCAGATTGTTGCAATATTTTGACTTTGCTTCCTTTTGTGTTGTGCTATTGGCATTTCACATTTTTATACCCCAAGTTTGTAACACTTTATTGTAATTGTACATGAAAAAAAATGCAAGATTTACTTGAATTAATGGATTGATTAATGCATGATTTCATGATGTATTCATGCATTACATCCGGACTCATCAACTACTGTGATAAATGTACATGGGAATCTTGTTAATTCATCATGAACCCATATTAATGATGAATTCACCAAAATGTATTGACAAAACATGACATTCATGCATGACTTCTCTAAGTCATGCATGAATGCTTACTTTCGAAACATGTTAAATTAAATGAATAACACAGCGCTTACCTTATTGTTTGATATAGAAGTAACTTAAACAGTAAAGTAACTAGAAGACAAGATGAACACCATTCAGAAAAAAAAAACTAAAAAATCATGCATGAATATCATTTTCTATTTTTTCTGGGCAACGTAACAGTCCTTGATGGTCTCTCATCATAAGGGGCTTCTGACCCATCACCTAGGACCTCTTTGAAATGGACTGATCAATTTGTTTTGTGTTTTGTGACTCTGTTACACCTTTTACTCCTCTGTCCAAACAGAGTGCTCCTGGTCTTTTCCTTATCCCTCCCATGTGCACACTCTGAATAATTAATACCTACAATAATGTGAGAAAACCACTTACTCATATACTTTAGGGTGATAGTTTTCATTGTCAGCCACAAAGTGAGATGCAATAATAGCAGACATGCTTAAGACTTTAAGTCATAAATTTCTCTCTGTCATAAACATTGACCAGGTATGTCTCTTTGAACAGAACAAGTTCATGTTTTAGAATGGGCCTGATTATGGAAACCTTTGATTTGAGTACATTTACAAATACTAGTGCTGTATACAGGTATATGATATCATGTCTTTTTCTCACACTCCAGTAGTTTTCTTGAGTGGTGTCTCTGAGTACTTGGCCTCATCCCACTGTTTGAAAACAAGCATGTGCACAATGCAAGGATTTGTCAAAGTAAGAAAGAATATGAAGAGTTGCCTCTGTGTCATATCTGATCCCCTAATAAAACACATCCACAATATCCTCTTCCTCCTGAGAAGATGAATGCATAAAAAGGAGGGTAGATTTATCCACAGTAGGGCTTGTATTGGAACTGGCCTGTCCAATTTTTACAAGTGAGTAAGGAAGTGGCTGACTGTCTCTAGCCCTGGGCACTTACCTTTATTATTACCACACTCTATACGACTTGGTCCAAAGGCAAAGCATGGTGTTTGTAATGCAACCTCGTGTAATGGCCTGGCTGACAGAATGTAATTAGGGAGCAGCTATTTTCTGGGCTTTGCCTGTGTTAGTTCCACAGCAGATCTATAGCCAGATCCCCAAAGTCCTGCTTGTTAATGAATGTGCTCGGGCTGATTGTCCACTGCCTTTCAGGGCATGGCAGGAGAATTCCTTCAGACAGCTGAAGTGGTATTTGGCACTGGGTGCTTATTGCTGTGCGCCTTCATTCACTCAGATGATCAGTAAAATCATACAAAGGATAATTCATTCATTAGCGGCACATAGTAATAATTGATATTGAACTTTTTTATTTTATTGTATTGTGTAATTGCAATATTCTGGTAAAATTACTTTGGCATATCATCCCAAAACTTTCATGAGTGCAATGAAATATTTTGCACCTTCCTGATCCTTGTCACACTCCCCTCACGAGGCACTGAGGTCTGTTTAATATATTTGTTAGGAAATGTGTAAAACCTATCTTGTGCATTGATAATTTCCCATATATCGTACTTCAAAGTTAGCGTAAAGAACTTTTGATTATAATAATTGTAATTTAAATCAAAATGCACAGCCCGGGCTCAGTGCATACAGTACAAGTTAAAGGCAGTTTACATAAGCAAAGGGAAAGTCACATTACTTGCCTAGTCTGACTTGTCAAGATGCATGAAAACCCTGGATGATTGTAGTCCAATTAAAGCTGGATGTAACAGCAAAAACAGCGAAGTGCCTGCGCTGGCTCCTCTGCCCCAGAAGCTAAACAACTGGCAGCGACTACAGGGGCATAAAGAGAACAGCGGCACTTGCACCACGTTGTGTTTTTGTTCCTTTCGTCGCTACTACAGATGCGGCGCCCATTCAGAAAAGTGAACTGAATTGGTTAAATAAGTTACATTTATTTTAAGAATGGCATTCATGCATATACTCCTGAATCAAAATAACCTTTTTGAGTATTTTGCATCCTCGGGCGTGTTAAATGCTGCTACATTCCTGAGTTTCCCGTGAGCTAATGTGATTGAAAGAGAAATTTTAAGGACGTACAGAGAATTAAATCTATAACTGTGCATTGCGTTCGAGGACTATAGTTGTATTTCACCTGAGGTCTACAATTATCAACCTCATAATTAGAGTTGTCAAGTCTTCATGTGATTATATGATTCATTGTTTTAGAGCAGAGGTTAGCTCTTTAGTCTGTCATATTCAAATATTCATATACATTTTAAAATCCTCATCAGCCACACCAGATAATTGCATATTGGAGATTTACACCTTTAAACCTTCCATAGGGCTCGCTTTTGTGCTCACTATGTTCATTCAAGGCTAAAGGGAAAAGGAATTGTGCTTAGAGGTGAAAGATTCCTCTATCAGCAGCTGCAGCTGACTCCCATTCACACAGTGTTGTATCACGTGCAGCCTCACGTTGGACTGAAGCTGGTAAATATTAGGCTCTGTTGTACCCATTGTGTTGTTTACACTGCAGCCTGATGCTAAAGATAGATTCTGAACACTAAGGGCCTGGATGAAGAAGTGTTCTCCCTAAAATCTATTGAATCTATCACATTGGACTTCAGTTTGTTTGGACAGGGTTATGCTTAAGAATGAAAGGCAAGTGCACTGGTTTTCTCTAGAGCACATTATTTCTTATGTAGTCGAAAATGACATGGTCAAAATAAGATGTTGATTAGATTTTCCTTTCTATGTTAACACACTACATCAGGATATTGCATTATTTATGGGAAAATATCAGCAAAGTACAGATTTTTTTATGTTCAGCCCCAGGCACCGTGAGTCAGAATAGTGAAAAGGAAATATGTCAGTGGAAAATGATTTATTTTGTATACAGCAGTAATGATGTTATTGAATTTGCCGTTTTGTTTTTTAGGACTTCAAGTAAAGCTGAGATGAAGTAGAACACTTGTGTTTGTCTGCCTTTGGTCAGTCGTGAGTGCAAATTGACATTTTGAATATCTCTGATCATCTTCAGGTGCTCCAGATGTACCTGCCCTTCTGTGGGATAGCGATCTCCAATGCTCAACTCTTCGCTGCATCCAGAAAGGAATATGACAGGAGCCGGGTAAGGATTCAGGGACCAACCACAAACATACCCCTCCTCACCCTCTAACCCCCGCGTCCACAATGCTGACAATGTGGCTGCTTATTGATCTCCCACTTGCTGCCACTGCAGAGCCGCATGCAGCCTCTGCATCTGTGGAGGGGGATGGGACTGTGTTGACATGGACATGGGATAGTCCTAGGCTTTGATTAAATGGAATGTTCAAAGGACCACTAATTTCTGTCATACTTTGATTTGTGTTGGAAGAAAGATAATGAGATTACAGATGAGTGAACAGAGGTTATTGTTTTTGCTTGAAATTGGATTGGCACTGGTTTAGATTAAAGACCTCTTTCTGTGAGGGTAAGCATTTTGCCTTGACCTTTTGTTTTATAGCCAGGTGTTAATGCTAATAATGCTCTCTCTATGGCCGATTTACTATGAAGGTGTTCGGTCTGAATCCAGTAACATCTGCCTTGTTTTTGCTGGTGTCCAGGCGCTCTTAGAGGTCGTCAATGACCTGTTTGAGGAGCAGACCGACCTGGAGAAGATTGTCAGGAAGATCATGCACCGTGCCCAGACGTTGCTGAAGTGCGAGCGCTGCTCCGTGCAGCTGCTGGAGGACATTGAGTCACCGGTACGGTTTCTCTCTCTGCTGTGTATGTGTCTGTAGATGTACAGTTGTGTGTAGTTTTAAGTTTACATCCCCTTTTAATATACAATATGAATGATAACACAAAAATCTTTTTTTCCGCTAATGGTTAGTGGTTGTGCGAAGCCATTTATTGTCAAAGAACTGAGTTTACTCTTTTGAAATCATAATGAAACGGAAACTACTCAAATGTCCCTGATCTAACGTTTACATGACCTTCAACAACTGCCAGAAAAATTGTTCAGGAGCAAAGAAAAAATAGTTTCTAGTTGAAAAGCGTAAACAAACAGGTTTTTTAACAATAAATGGCTTCACACAACCACTGACCATGAGTGAAATAAAGGTTTTTGTGTTATCATTCATATACTATGAAGTGCTAGCCTGGCCTTAGCCATCTGTAAACTCCGGTCAATTATCATTTCCCTACATGTTACAGTCTGGGTCTGATCTCAGTGGCTGCGATACATTGGTTGAATTTCTTCGGCCCATTCAGCAAGCGGGGGAGGCGGGTGTTGTAGGTGACGTCAGGCATATGCAGGAAATGATAATACAGATGGCTAAGGCCAGGCTAGCGTTTGGGTAAAATCAGGTCCAATCGGTTCGAACTTTAAAAGGAGTTGACCCCTCCCACCTGATAACTCAATTGTGCAGATCCATACCCTCTGTACAAAATGAGCACGAGGGTATCAGTGTTGCCAGATGTACGATAACTATCGTATTTGTACGATAATTTAGACCTCTGTACGATGTACGATCAATAATACCAAAAATCCCCTA